>JANTFE010020157.1:19002-43045 GCA_027562315.1 Costus pulverulentus
ATGTTCACCAAGACATCTCGACTAAGGACATATAGCATGTCAGCCTAGCTGAACAGCATTGAGACATTATTCAGAAGTACATTTATTGCAGCAGACAATGTAACAACCAGAATAACAACCATTGCCTTTATAAACATAAGAGTTTATACATGATACTGAAAGAATCCTAAGGCCTCAAACATTAGCCTTAAGGGCATACCCCAACAATCAAAACACTCAACTTTGACTTAAAGAACATAGGTGAAAGACGGATGTTACAATTGAACAAGCTTGATGAGATTAGACTCTCCGCTTACGAAAATGCAAGAATTTATAAGGAGAGAACTAAAAGGTGGCAAGATCGGCATATTTTTAGAAGGGAATTCCAACTAGGTGACTTTGTTCTTTTGTTCAATTCAAGATTGAGACTTTTTCCTGGAAAACTTAAGTCTCAATGGTTTGGGCCTTTTTAGGTAAAGAAGACTTACCCCTATGGAGCTGTGGACATATGGAGTGAAGAAACAGGATAATTTAAGGTTAACAGTCAAAGATTAAAGCATTATTATCAGGAAGAATTGATTGAAGAAAAGGAGAAATTTTATCTTGATGAACCACGATCAAATCCGAGTGCAGAACGGTCAAGCTAATGACCTTTAAATTAGCGCTTCTTGGCAGGCAACCCAAGCACTCTTTCCTTCATTTATTCCCTTCTATTTTACTTGGTTTTTATTTTTTCTTTTAGAACTAATTTTTCTTCTCTTTTTATAGGTAAATTCGACTTTTGATGCAAACTACGGTGCTAGTATTTTTCCTAAGTGCACGATTCCTCGCCTATTTTTGGGATTTCTTACTTGTGCTTTCAACTGCCCCTACGCCAACTACACTACCCCCGAGAGCACAAAAGAGATCAAATCAAATGGTGACGAGTAGAGTTTTTTGAATATCTTTTTCCATTAATTCATTGCATGTTTCATTTTTTTTTAGGAAAAGTTGACTCCTCCAAACTTTTGTCTCCGCCATTGCTACCTTGCTCTGCTCTATTTGACATTAAGATCATTCGATATGGGTGTATGATATTGTGATATCGATTTGACTATTCGATGTGGTTGTACCATATTTTGATGATGAATGAATTCATGCTTGTGCTTAGGACTAGATCTATCGTGTCGAATTTATTTCTTTAATATATATCTACTTTTGAAATTTTTCATTGATTGATGAATGAGATTTTGGGTGGATATATTATATGAAGAATTTGATTTAAAAGTGAAACTACTTGTTAAATAAAATTAGCATATGAGTGTAATTTTTGAATTGATGTCAATTGATTAATCTAGTTGATGTTTAGTTATTTTACTATTTATTGGGAAGAAAGAATCCAAGATCCAAAAAGGGTGAGAGACTCCCCTACTTGGCACTGTGAAAATTTGACAGTGGTACCGAAGATATGGGTTGAAGTCTATAAAAAAAATAAATAAATAAAGAGAGAGAAAAAGAAAATGACTCCCCTACTTGACACAGTGTAAAATTAACAGTACCGAAGACAAGGGTTGAAGTTGTTGTAGTCCACAAGTGCATGGATGCTCAAAGTAATATTTAAGATATCGAACCACAGAGACCTCGTTGTTAAGTACCGACAAATTGAATTCTCACTAGCTAAACGAATCGAGAATGCTGAAAATAACGATCGAACGGTGTACGAAAAATCAGAGAGAAAGAATTGGGACTAGGGGTTCATCCACCTTGATATTTATAACTAGATATAATTAAATTTTCATCAGTCTATTTTCGTTATGGTAAAGATATGGCTTACTTAGTAAAGAAATTAACTCGCTCTCGCGCAGTCAACTTACAAAGAACGATCCTCACTCTCGTGCAGGATCAATTCAATGTTTAATATAAGTAAACTTCAACGGGGAGATTAAGAATCACTCTCGTGCATTTCATCTCAATGTCAAGATCTCAAGCAAAACTAAGTATTCTCATACCTTAGTATCACAAGTTTTACTTAAGGTTATTGAACAATCCAATATCTATCTCTAGCATATTTTCATGTCTAAAACAATAATAATTTCTAGATCAAAACATCAACAAGTCAATAAGCTTCTAAAATCTAAAGATAAGAACACAACAAATCTCTTACGATGAGCTCCTAACATAAATTCTAGGGTTCTAAGTTCTGTGTATCATCTTCTCAGTCCATAGCACAAAACTCTAACACATGTTAATGATTTGAAACTAGAGACGATTAAAGACATTGATCACTTAAGTAAAATTACCATACCAAAAAATATCATGATGGAATAAAGATCATCTAGTCATTGTAATATCAAGGGGATTACACCCTTTGTCCCAAAAGAAAGTTTAAGCTAGCATGATGTAAGAATTACAACAAAACATGTTTTTTGAATGATTAGAAATCGAAATGCAAGAGTAAAAGTTACAAAACAGGGCTGTAATCAAAATTACAGCCTGTAATTTGTGTAGAGTCGCGATGAACAGTGCACGCGACCACGTTTTCATTGATTTCTACCCTGATCGGCCTCCTTTCACTCTGAAACTTCTGTGGTGTGTTCTCCTTCCTCAGGCAAAGCTTCCTTTCAAATATCGTGGTCGGAGATGGTTTGTGTGATGAACGGCGGCGATTCTGTGAAATTCTCCCTCAATCGTTAATGAAAATTGTTCCTTTTGCTTTAAAAATCTCCTCCTCCTAATCCTGAGTCTTCCCCTTTTTACGGATCTTCAATTGGTGCCCTAAATCTTGAGAAATCATCTTTTTAAGTTTTCAGCGAAAAAATCATGAAACTAGGCGCATAATTACAGTACCATGATGAATGTTACGGCACTGCCGTAATGGCTTCAGAAGTTTCTGTAAGGAAACGACCAGGAATTACGGTACCGTAAAATTTGTCATAGTAGTGCCGTAAATTCCTTGATTATTCCAAAAAGTCTCTATGAGAAATTTGCCTGAAATTACGGTACCATGAAAACCATTACGTTAGTGCTGTAATTCTCCTGAAATCCTCTGAAGTTTCTGTCGGAATTTGGACTGAAATCACGGTACCGTGATATTCATTATGGTAGTGCCGTAATTCCCAACAAAAATCCTCTGTGAGCTGCTGCCGTGAAATCCATTACGGTAGTGCCATATTTTCAAATTACGGCTATGAAATACATTACGGCACTACCGTAATTTTGATGGAAAACTTGGTTTATCTTAAAATTTGATGTGTAAACTCCTCTTGATGATTAGACTTCGTCCATGCATTGAAATTGCTCGAAAACTTGTGACAATGATGCCTTTTTAACTGAAATTGATCAAAAACCTAGAAAGGTGTAGATTCCAAAGTATTTGACAAATAAGGCATGAAAATAAAGCAAAAGAGCAAAATTATGACCCAAAAGACTAGTTAATAAGTATGAAAAACACCATGAAATTTAGAGTCATCAAACACATAACTTTAAACACATAAATTTAGAGTCAACAAACGTGGTTCATCAAGTAGAAAATTCTCTCCTTCTTCAATCTACTCCTCATGGTAGTAGTATTTCCACCTTTGGCCATTAACTTTAAACACTCCCTTCTCCTCACTCCAGATATCAACTGCTCCATATGGATAGGTCTTCTTAACCTGAAAAGGTCTAGACCATCGAGATTTAAGCTTACCGAGAAAAAGTCTCAATCTTGAATTAAACAAAAGAACAAAGTCACCTGGTTTGAACTCCTTCCTGAGTATGTGTCGATCATACCATCTTTTAGTCCTCTCTTTATAGATCTTTGTGTTTTCATAAGTAGAGAGTCTAATGTCATCAAGCTTGTTCAATTATAACTTTCGTTTTTCACCCACGCTCTTGAAGTCAAAATTCAGTGCCTTGATTGCACAGAACGCTTTATGCTCTAGTTCTACAGGAAGGTGACATGATTTTCAATAAATCAATTGAAAAGGAGACATACTATTAGTGTTTTGAAAGTAGTTCGGTATGCCCAAAGCGGATCATCAAGCTTGAAAGCCCAATCCTTGTTCTTAACACTATTTTTTCCAATATTCCTTTAATCTATCTATTCGATATTTCCACTTGTCCACTTGTTTGGGGATGGTAAGGTGTTGCAACTCTGTGATTTGCCCCATATTTTCTAAGCAAAGCTGAAAATCTGTGTTCAATAAAGTGAGAGCCTCCATCACTAATTACTACTCGTGGGATCCCAAATCGTGGAAAGATAATCTTTATAAACAATTTCACCACAACTCTAGAATCATTAGTAGGAGAAGCAATGGCTTCCACCCACTTGGAAGCATAGTCTACTACCACGAGTATATACTTGTTACATCCAGGCGATGGAAATGGTCCCATAAAATCAATCCCCCAAACATCAAATATTTCAACTTCAAGTATTGTGGACAATGGCATTTCATTCCTCTTGTTGATGTTCCTCATCCTCTGACAACCATCACAAGACAGTATAAAATTTCTTGCATCTTTAAATAAAGAGGGCCAATAAAATCCAAATTGTAATACTTTAAAAACAGTCTTCTCAGTACTAGCATGCCCTCCATATGATGAAACATGACACTGTAATAATATATCTTTGATTTCTTCTTCGGGGATACATCTTCTAAATATGCCATCTGCACATCTTCTAATAACATAAGGCTCATCCCAAAAATAATGCTTGACATCAGCTAAAAATCTTTTCTTGCCCTGATAACCCAAATCAACAGGAAAGATATTAGCAACGAGATAGTTCACTATGTCTGCATACCAAGGAGCCTTAATCTGATCAATCCTCAAAAGCTGTTCCTCAGGAAAGGAATCATTAATAACATCACCTTTATTATTTTCTACAACAATCCTCGAAAGATGATCTGCAACAAAATTTTCAGTTCCTTTCTTGTCTTTGATCTCCAAGTCAAACTCTTGTAGAAGCAAAATCCATCTAAGCAGACGCGGTTTACTATCTTTCTTCTGCATCAAATACTTAACCGCAGCAAGATCAGTGTACACCACAACTTTTGAATTTATCAAATAAGATCTAAATTTATCAAATGCAAAAACAATAGCTAAAAGTTCTTTCTCAGTGGTGGTGTAGTTCCTCTGTGTCTCATCCCAAGCTTTACTAGCATAGTAGATAACATAAGGCTTCTTTTCTCTTCTTTGTCCTAGAACTGCTCCTACAGCAAAATCACTTGCATCACACATAAGCTCAAAAGGCAATTCCCAGTCCGATGGCTGCATGATAGGTGCTGATGTTAGGGCCTTCTTCAGTTCCTGAAAAGCAAACAAACACTTCTCATCAAAGCAGAATTTAGCATCTTTACAAAGTAAATCAGTGAGTGGTTTAGCAAGTTTAAAGAAGTCCCCAATAAAACGCCGGTAAAATCTTGCATGTCCCAAGAAGCTTCTAATCTCCTTAACTGTGGTGGTGGTGCTAGCTTCTCAATCACTTCAACTTTGGCCTTGTTGACTTCAATCCCTCTTTCTGAAATAAGGTGACCCAAAACTATCCCTTGTCTAACCATGAAATGACACTTTTCCCAGTTAAGGAAAAGGTTAGTTTCTTCGCACCTCTGCAAAACTCGAGATAAATTAGCCAAACAATCATCAAAGGAAAAAACCATAAATAGAAAAATCATCCATGATAACATCCATAAAATCTTTAATAAATTCAGAAAATATTGCCATCTTACACCTCTGAAATGTAGCAGGTGCATTACACAATCCAAAAGGCATCCTTCTATAAGCAAGAGTACCATATGGGCAAGTAAAGGTAGTCTTATCTTGATCATCAGGGTGAATGGGAATTTGAAAAAATCCAGAATATCCATCAAGGAAATAAAAATAAGAATGCTTAGCAAGTCTCTCAACCATCTGATCAATAAAAGGTAAGGGAAAGTGATCTTTCCTAGTGGTAGTATTTAATTTCCTATAATCAATACACATGCACCAACTAGTAACTGTTCTAACAGGAATCAACTCATTATCTTTATTTTTCATAACTATGACACCACCCTTTTTAGGAACACAATGTACAGGACTTACCCACTTACTATCAGAGATAGGGTAGATAATACATGCATCAAGCAATTTCAATACTTCCTTCTTTACAACTTCCTTCGTAGATGGGTTGAGTCTTCTTTGGAAATCCACATAAGGCTTATGCTCATCCTCCATATGAATCTTGTGCATACAAAAGGAAGGACTAATTCCTTTCAAGTCATCAATGGTATACCCAATTACCTTTCTATGAACCCTCAACTCCTTCAAGAGTATATCAGTCTCCCTTTCATCTAATTGGGCATCAACTATAACAGGGCAAGTGGAGTTAGGGCCAAGAAATTCATAGCAAAGGTTATCAGGTAAAGCTTTCAATTATATTTTTGGAATTTTTTTCTTTTTCATCATCAAATATAGTGCAGTCCAAAATATCATGAGTTTCATCAGAACAATCATCATCAAAATCAGAATCATCAATTTCTTTACAAGAATTTTCACAAAAATCGTCATCAAAATCAGAATCAGAAGTAGAATCAGAAGGATCATCAAACAAAAAACCAAGATCATAAACCACATCATCAACAACATGAACACTACAACATGAACTAGCATATGAAGGTTTTTTCAATGAATCATTCAAATCAAACTCAATTTTATTATCACCAATATTCAGAGTGAGTTTACCATTCTTTACATCAATAAGTGATCTTACAATGGCTAAGAACGGTCTACCAAGAATAATAGGGATCTTTGCATCTTCTTCCATTTTGAGAACCACAAAATCAGTAGGTACAAAATACATACCAACTTGGATAGGAACATCCTCAAGAATACCTATAGGATACTTCACTGAGCGATCGGTGAGCTGCAAAGATATTGAAGTAGATTTTGGAGCTCCCATATCCAGTTTCCAGCACACAGATAAAGGCATTAGACTCACACTAGCTCCCAAATCACATAAGGCTCAGTCGAAAGCAACACTTCCAATTAAACAAGGAATAGAGAAACTACCTGGATCCTTTAATTTCGGTGGCAACTTATTTTGAATAAGAGCACTGCATTCCTCAGTTAGTGCCACAGTACCATAGTCCTCTATTTTTCTTTTATTAGATAAAATCTCTTTCAAAAATTTTGCATATGAAGGCATTTGAGATAGGGCATTAGTAAATGGAATATTAATGTATAATTTTTTTAAAACATCTAAAAACTTCCCAAACTGTCAATCTAACTTAGCTTGCACAATCCTCTGGGGAAAAGGAATAGGTGGCCTATATGGTGGTGGTGAACTAGGTCTAGGAATATCAACTCCACAAGGCAAACCACAATTCTGTGAAGGCTCACCCTCCTCAGAAGATGGAGAGCTAGGATGGGATTGCACATGTGCAGGTTGTGACTCCAAAACTGGTTCATTGCTAGGTCTAACATTAGGCTCTTCCTCATCATCATCTAATGGTCCCCTAGGGTCCTCTAACCTAGAGTTAATTTCCTTAAGACTCTCTGAAACTACCTCATTTCGCTTCATTTGAGCACCCATGAATTTTTCAAACATGTCCTCTAAACTAGATTTTTGGGGTTGACTCTGAACTAGTTACCTCTGCTGGTACCCTCTATTTTCATTCTGCCCACTAGTATGATTGTTACTCCTCCAGGACAAGTTAGGGTGGTTTCTCCAACCAGGGTTGTAGGTATTAGAATAAGGGTCATTACTTCTACCTTGATTGTACCCCCCCCCCCCTACTGCATTGACTTGCTCACTATCCTGATCAACAATAACTTTGCACTCTTCAGCATAGTGCTAATGATTTCTACATACATCACAAGTAACAGAAGAAACAGTAGTAGTTTGCATCTAAAAAGAATTAAAGCGATTACACAAAGAATCTACCTTTTCTGCTAGAGAGCGCCAACCATCACCATCATTCTTACCATGAGGAGGACGATACAGCACTCCTCTCTCAGTAGTCCACTGGTTGTGATTTAGTGCCATCTCTTCAATCAACGCATAGGCATCTTCAACAATCTTCTTCATCAGTGCTCCCCCTGCAGCAGCATCAACAGTTAAGCGAGTGTTGTAAAGCAAACCATTATAGAAAGTTTGAATTAAAACCCAATCTTCTAATCCATGGTGAGGGCACTTCCGTTGTAACTCATTGAAGTGCTCCCATGCTTCACTAAGTGATTTTCCATCCCTCTGTGCAAAGCCTGTGATCTGGTTCCTTAACTGAATCATCTTATTGGGTGAAAAGTATTTCAGCAAGAAAGCCTTTGACAATTGCTCCCAAGTTGTGAATGTCCCAGTCGGATGAGAATGTTGCTATGCTTTTGCTCAGTCCCTGAGGGAAAAAGGAAACAATCACAGTCTAAGAGCATCATCAGACACACCATTAATTTTTATCGTATCACAAAATTCAAGAAAAAGAGATAAGTGTTGATAGGGATCTTCCAGAAGAGATCCTCCAAATTGGTTCTGTTGGATCATTGATAGGAAAGCTGGTTTAATCTCAAAGTTGTTTGCATCAATTGCAGGCCTAGTTATACTGGAACGAATTCCCTGTGTATTTGGGGCTGCATAATCTCTAAGTGTCCTTCTCTCAGCTACGATTGATTCTTCTTCTCTCTCCTTTGCAGACCTCAATTTCCTGCGCAATCTAAGAGTTTTATTAATTTCAGGATCAAAAGGAACTAATGGTCCTAACCTAAGATTCCTGCGCATAAATAAGTAGAAGGTCAGATAAGTTCAGAATTTGCAGAAAATATAAGAAAATCAGAATCTATCACAGAAAGTAATAAAAACAAAAATAAAAAGCTTAGTCTAGCAATAGTATCAATTATATCAATATTAACAAAACCAAGGTCCCCGACAACGGCGCTAAAAACTTGTTGCAGTCCGCAAGTGCAAGGATACTCGAAGTAATATTTAAGATATCGAACCACAGAGACCTCGTTGTTAAGTACCGACAAATTGAATTCTCACTAGCTAAACGAATCGAGAATGCTGAAAATAACGATCGAACAGTGTACGAAAAATCAGAGAGAAAGAATTGGGACTAGGGGTTCATCCACCTTGATATTTATAACTAGATATAATTAAATTTTCATCAGTCTATTTTTGTTATGGTATAGAAATAGCTTACTTAATAATGAAATTAACTCGCCCTTGCGCAGTCAATTTACAAAGAACGATCCTCACTCTCGTGCAGGATCAATTAAATGTTTAATATAAGCAAACTTCAACAAAGAGATTAAGAATCACTCTCATGCATTCCATCTCAATGTCAAGATCTCAAGCAAAACTAAGTATTCTCATACCTTAGTTTCACAGGTTTTACTTAAGGTTTTCAAACAATCCAATATCTATCTCTAGCATATTTTCATGTCTAAGACAATAATAATTTCTAGATCAAAATATCAACAAGTCAATAAGCTTCTAAAATCTAAAGATAAGAACACAACTAATCTCTTACGATGAGCTCCTAACATAAATTCTAGGGTTCCAAGTTTTGCATATCATCTTCTCAGTCCATAGCACAAAACTCTAACACATGTTAATGATTTGAAACTAGAGACGATTAAAGACATTGATCACTTAAGTAAAATTACCATACCAAAAAATATCATGATGGAATAAAGATCATGTAGTCATTGTAATATCAAGGGGATTACACCCTTTGTCCCAAAAGAAAGTTTAAGCTAGCATGATGGAAGAATTACAGCAAAACATGGTTTTTGAATGATTAGAAATTGAAAGGGAAGAGTAAAAGTTACAAAACAGAGCTATAATCAAAATTACAGCCCGTAATTTGTGTACAGTAACGATGAACAGTGCACACGACCACGTTTTCGATGATTTCTCCCTTGATCGGCCTCCTTTCACTCTGAAACTTCTGTGGTGTGTTCTCCTTCCTCAGACGAAGCTTCCTTTCAAATATCGTGGTCGGAGATGGTCTGTGCGATGAGCGGCGATGAACCCTAGCGCAGCGGCGATTCTATGAAAATCTCCCTCAATTGTCAATGAAAATTGTTCCTTTTTCTTTGAAAATCTCCTCCTCCTAATGCTGAGTCTTCCCCTTTTTACGGATCTTCAATTAGTGCTCTAAATCTTGAGAAATCATCTTTTTAAATTTTCGGCGTAAAAATCGGGAAAGTGGGCGCATAATTACGGTACCGTGATGAATGTTACGGTACTGCGGTAATGGCTTTGGAAGTTTCTGTAAGGAAATGACCTAGAATTACAGTACCATAAAATTTGTCACTGTAGTGTCGTAAATTCCTTGATTATTCCTGAAAGTTTCTATGAGAAATTTGTCTGAAATTATGGTACCGTGAAAACCATTACGGTAGTGCCGTAATTCTCCTGAAATCCTCTGAATTTTCTGCCGGAATTTGGACTGAAATCACGGTACCATGATATTCATTACGGCAATGCCGTAATTCCCAAAAAAATCCTCTGCGAGCTGCTGCCGTGAAATCCATTACAGTAGTGCCATATTTTCATATTATAGCCGTGAAATACACTACAGCACTATCGTAATTTTGATGAAAAACTTGGTTTGTCTTGAAATTTGATGTGTAAACTCCTCTTGATGATTAGAATTCGTCCATGCATTGAAATTGCTCAAAAACTTATGATAATGATGCCTTTTTATCTGAAATTGATCAAAAACCAAGAAAGGAGTAGATTCTGAAGTATTTGACAAATAAGGCATGAAAATAAAGCAAAAGACCAAAATTATGACCCAAAAGACTAGTTAATAAGTATGAAAAACACTATGAAAATTTAGAGTCATCAGAAGTCTAAATGAAAAGTGTGGATCTATGTAGGTACATACCATCAAAAATACAATAAAAGAAAATTTAGAAAAGAAAGATTTTGAGTGAAAAAGATTTTGGATATTCTATTCCTATAAACAAAGGTATCATAGATTTAAACTAAAAATTGGGTAAATTCATGAGACTAAGATTCTACTTTTTATACAAGTTGCAAAGTTTTATTTGATTAAGTTGTGGATCTTGAAGATTGAATTCAAACGATGATATGCCTATTTAAAATTTTATGAAGCAATTGGTGAAAGTTTTCATTAGTGATTGTATTTTAGATTCATGACAAAGTCTACTCCTATGACCAATTTTTGATTTTTTGCTTGAGGACAAGCAAAGTTTGAGCCTTATGTGTTTGATGACACCAAAATTTATAGTAATTTTGTGTCATTTCATATATCTTTTTGTGTCATATTCATGCTACTTTGCTTATTTTTATGCCTTTTTATCAAATATTGCGGATCTACTTCTTTTTTATTTTTCATGATTTTTCAGACAAAAAGGCATTGTTTTTAGGCGTTTTCAAGCAAATTCAAATGCATGGATGAATTCCCACCATCAAGAAAAGATTACATGTCAAATTTCACGCAAATTGGAGCTTCAAACCAAATTACAGTACTACCGTAATCAAAATCACGGTACCGTGGTTTCACTGCACCTACAGAACAAACCACGGTACTGTCGTAATTTCTGAGTGCTGCAGTATTTTGGGATGATTTTGAACAAAACATTTTGCAAAAATTACGGCCCTGCCGTAATGGATTTCACGGGTCGTAATCTGGGTTCAATTTCGTACAAAAAGTTTGGTAGATTTTACGGTACTGCCGTAACCGATATTACAGGCCGTATTTTGAGTCGACTTTTCATCCGAGAAATTTAATGAAAATACGGCATTGCCGTATTAAATTTCACGGTACCATAATTCCGGATGATTTCTGTACTGAGACTTCCTGCTGACATTACGGTACTATCGTAACCGTTTTCACGGCCGTAATTACAACATAGATCCACGACCTTCTCGGACTCTCTGAAGCCCGATTCTTGTGCTGATGATTTCAGACGATCTAGGCCATCAATTGAAGATCTATAAGTTCCGAAATACTTTGAGGAGGAAGGGGAGAAAACAGACACGAAAAACCCTAATTTTCATCCATGATTCAGGGAGAAATCGAGTTCTTCGCCGTCGTCCTTGGTTTCACCGCCGGAAAGCATACAGTGCATCTCCGGCCGTAAAATTTGTAGGGAATGCCTCAAAACGAAAGGAGATCGATCGAAGGAGAAATCAACCAAAAGCTTAAACTATGGATTACGGCTGTAATTTCTATTATAGTCGTGCTGTAATGTTGTTTCCCCTTTTCTCTTCGATTTCTGATCATATGATACTATGGATTATTGTAACTCTTCTACCATGCTAGCTTAAACTCTTTATGGGACATGGGTGAGTAATTCCCCTAAATTTCTTTAATGACTAGATAATTATTTTTACCTTCGTCATGATAATTTTTCCATGATAACTCTACTTTTGTGATGATTGTCTTTAATTCTCTGAAGATTCATGTTTTTTAGCATGTTTTAAAGTTTTCGCGATATGGACCGAAAGGTGATTTGCTGAGAACTTGAAACCCTAGAATTGAATGTTAGGAACTCATCATAAGAAATTAGGTTTGTTCTTATTTCTCAATTTTAGAAGTATAGATGTCATGTTCATAATCTGAATCTAGGACTAAGTTAATGTGATAAACATGATAACTATGAGAAATCAAGTATAGGATTGTTGGAGAACCTTAAGTAGAGCTTGTGAAAATTATAGTATGAAAGTATGTAGTTTTCACTTGAGATGATTGATTTAGAATTCGGATGCATGAAAGTGATCCTTGAGTTCTTCATCAATGATTTACTTATCTTCAACATTGAATAGATCCTGCATGAAAGTGAGGATCGGTTCTTTGTAAATTGTCTATGCGAAAGCGAGATGATTTCTTTATTAAGTAAATTATGTCTTTATCATAATAAAATTTGATTGATAAGCATCTACTCATATCTAGTCATGGAAATTAAGGTGAATGAACCCTAGTCCCAGCTTCTCTCTTTGATATTTTCGTGTAGCTTTCGATAGTTTATTTTGATATTTATGATTGCCTAGCTAGTGAGAAATTAATTATTCGGTACTTGGCATACGAGGTCTCTGTGGTTCGATATCTTTTTTATTACTTCGAGTATCCGTGCACTTGCGGACATAACAATTTGCCCCGTCCTTGATTGGAAGCATGATATCCACTTGGGGCGCCCCACCTCATTGGTGCATGACAGGAATGTATGGTCATAGTGTTTGAGTCAAGACCAATAGATTGGATTAATAAATATGATACTAATCCAATGGTGGGATATCAGTTTAGGCAAAGGGATCTAGAATGCATGGGAATCCTCGTTGCTTGTTAGGGAGTTGTTGCTAGATGACTTAAGTCCTATGACATGCGTAGTAGTGATGTGTTGCTAGATACCTCTCACTACTTATGATGTTTCATCATCATTGCCATCGTCATATGGATCCTACGGGGTCACACGCAATAGACTCTTGACGTTTTATTTTGATCTGGATATCTTGGAATATATTTGAGTTCATTCTAATTCTGAGTCCAAGATAGATTGATGGTTGAATCTGAGTCCAATTGGGATTCATAGGTTTATGTATATCCTGGCCAAGTATGTACTCTGCATGGGAGTTGGAGTTGGACTTGGGACTATAAACCATGTTGGATTCGAATCCTAATTTAATTAGGAATTGGAATCCTAAACCAACTAGGAGTTGGAATCCTAATTTAATTAGGAATTGGAATCCTAATCCTATTAGGAATTGGAATCCTAATCCAACTAGGAGTTGGAATCCTAATCCTATTAGGAATTGGAATCCTAATCAAACTAGGAGTTGGAATCCTAATTTAATTAGGAGTTAGAATCCTAATTTAACTAGGAGTTGGAATCTTAATCCAATTAGGATTCAAATCCTAATGAGAATTGGATTTGGATTAGGCCCATAGTGGTTGGGCGCAAATCCTAATCCAACTAGGATTCAAATGCTAATGTGAATTTGGTTTTGGATAAGGCCCATAGTGGTTGGGTGCAAATCCTAATCCAACTAGGATTCAAATCCTAATGGAAATTGGATTTGGATAAGGCCCATTGTGTTGGGCACAAATCCTAATCCAATAAGGATTTAATTCCATGGGCCTAATTAGTGTTGAAATCCAAATCCAATTAGGGATTGTGGATTAAATCTAATTGAGGCAAGTTTGAATCCTAATAGGAGTTGGAATTACACTTGGCGCATGGATAATTCTATATATGGAATTTGCACCAATGATGTGTATGAATCCTTTTGGACTTTGGTTTCCATAGTTGGAAATTTTCTTGGACGCCTAGGGCTGATTTGTTGGCATGTAAGGTTTGATTAATTTAAGCAAGAGTTGACCCAATAAATATGGAAAGTCCTAATAAGATAAGAACTCAAATATCCCCTCTTGATATGGCAAGAAGCTAGAATTATTTCCAAGCTTCTTCATGCGCCAATTCAAAGAAGTGTGTGGCTGAAATCTTATGGCAATTCTAGAGTAAAGATGGAAAGGGGAGTTGCGGCTATGGCTTGGTTGGTTATAAAAGAAGGGGTATGTGCCCCCTCTTTGGATGATCAACATGTGTAGAATTTCTTCTCAAGGCTTGGCCTTTTTGGAGTTGAGCAAGCCCTAGAATTCCAGCCACCCTCTCTTCTTGTGGAGCGCCACCTCTCTTCTCTTCATCTTGCTGCTTGGCCGAGAGTCTCCAAGCAAGGAGACAAGTTGGCGTGAAGAGCAAGGAGGAAGGAGAAAGAGATTCCAAGGGGTGATCTTCTCTTCCCAAGGCTAGCACCAAGCATGGAAGGGAGCAACGTTGAGAAGGTCGATGCGTGGATACTTGTAGAGGACGAGCACTTGAGCTTCTTCAACTTGGCATCATCAACTTGACAAGCAATAGAGGTACTATCCCTATCACATCCTTGTGTTCTCTCTCTCGCATGGATCCTTGGGAAAGGAATATGTTTTGGGTGTAATGCTTCTTCCGCTGCATCCTGGGACTGCTAAATTTTAAATTACACCCAATATTCCCTAACACTTCCCACCAAGCAAGATAGCTTAACTGAGGATTCAGATAACAAACTTCAACCAGAGAGAAGAAGTTGCTTTATGAAGCCTAGGATTGATACAAGGAGCTTTTTAGGATGTTCCCACATCATGGGCTCGAAAAATGGGTATTAGTTCATACTTTTTATAATGGGCTCTTATATAACACCCGGCTTACTATTGATGCTGCTGTAGGGGGAGCACTTATGAACAAGAACATGGATGATGCTATGAATTTGAACAAGGATATGGCTCTAAACCACTATTAGTGGTCCTCAAAGAAGTCTACCATCGAGAGGGCTGGTAAGCATGACTTGGGCATGCTAAATTCATTAGCAGCAAAGGTAGACTCTATATCGCATAAACTCGACTATATGAATTTTAGTTCTGCCACAGTCAATTCTATTTCTTGTTAGATATGTGGGATTGCAATCCATTGTGCCTCTGACTGCCAAATATTGGCTTCTTCTTCTAGTGACTTGCCTTTAGGTCAGGTGAATATAGTCGGCAACATTAACCCTAGAAATTAGAACGATCCCTTTCTAGTACATATAATCCGGGATTGAGGAATCATCCTAACTTTTCATGTAGAAACAATCAGGGGCAAGCTCCTCAACAAAATTTTAATAATCAAATCTCTCAATCGTATTTCAGGCAATCTCCAGGATTTTAGCAAAAATAGTTCAACCCACCGTAGAAATCAAATCTTGAACTTTGGATTGAGAATTTTGCTTTTACTCAGATGAAACAAAATGAATTTGCCAAATTGTTTGTCAAGTTTTGCTTGCACTAACCTTTGTGGAAAGGGTATAGGTGGCCTATAAGGTGGAGGTAAATTAGGTTTAGAATCATCTTTCTCACATGGCACATCCCCTTTTGGTTCATCACCCTTTTGAGGTGGCAAACTAGCTTGGGTTTGCTCATGCTCAGAAGATTTTTCTAACTATAATTCATCATCATGATCATCATTAGGCTCTTTTTCATTGTTTACAACTTTCCCTTTGGGTTCCTCTAATTGGCTCCCACTTCTAGTGATAATAGCATTACAGTGCTCCCTAGGGTTCAACTCAGGTTTAGCAGGTAATTTTCCAGTGGGTCTGTAAGAACTACTAGCTTGTTGTGCTATATGATTTTCCAAGATTTTGTTGTGGGCTGCTAAGGATCCTACTTGAGATGCAAGTTGACTAATTATTCCCTTAAGATCTTCAATTTCTTTACTTTGATTTTGCATGAACTTTTCTAGCATGGACTCAATATTTGAATTCTACTTTCATATTATTAAACATGCCAATTATTCTTCTAAAATCGAGAAACAAGAACTAACCTAATTTCTTACAATAAGTTCCTATCATGCAATTCTAGGGTTCCAAGTTCTCAAGCAAGTCACCTTTTGGTCTTTATTGCAAAAACTCTAAAACATGATTAATAACATAAATCTATGGAGAATCAAAGAGACTTATCACATAAGTAGAATTATCATGCTAAAATTATACGTGACAAAGTAATGAAAAGTTTATCTAGTCATTAAGAAATCAAAGAGAATTACTCCCCCATGTCTCACAAAAAGTTTAAGCTAGCATGAAGAAAAGATTACAATAAACCATAGTATCTAGCGATCAGAAATCAAAAAGAAAGGGGAAGAACGAATAACCACATGGCTGTAATGAAAATTACAGCCCTAATAAGCGTATGAACAGTGCTAGCGCTGGGTTTTTCATCGATTTCTCCTCCGATCGAGACTCTTTCGCTTTGAAACTTCTGGGGGTATGTTCTCCTGCTCCAGGCGAAGCTTCCCTTCAAATTTCACGGCCGGAGATGCGTTGTACGCATCCCGGCAACGAAACCTAGGTCAGCGGCGTGAAACTCGATTTCTCCTTTGTCAGTGGATAAAAATTAGGGCTTTTGGTGTCTCCTCCCTCGTCTCGTCAAAAGATCTTTTTTTGCTTCTTACAGCTTTGAATTTTATGGCCTGGATCATTCGCAATCGATCCCAAAAAAATTGGACTCAAATTTGACCGTGAAAATCACGTCTCCATGTTGTAATTACAGCCATATTTTTCGTTACGGCACTACCGTAATTTCAGTCGAGTTCTCGGATCGAAACCATCTGGCAATTACAGCACCGTAATATCGGTTACGGTAGTGCCGTAATTTTAGCCAAAATTTCTGGTCGAAAAGCACTCCAAATTACGGCCCGTGAGAATCTTTACAGTAGTGCCGTAATTTCTGAAATTCTTTCTGGATGAAAAATTCCCAAATTACGGCAGTGCTCTGATATTACTGTAGCCGGTGAAAATACGGTACCGTAATATAGATTATGGCCCTACCGTAATTTGGTCTGAAACTCCAATCTTCATGAAATTTGACGTGTAATCTCCTCTTGATGGTGGGAACTCATTCATGCATCTGGAATTGCTTGAAAACACGTAAAAATCATGCCTTTTTACCTGAAAAACATCAAAAACCAAAAAAGAGTGTAGATTCTGCAGTATTTGATAAAAAAAGGAATAAAAATAAGCAAAGGTTCATAATTTTAGACACAAAAAGATATATGAAATGGCACAAAATTTACTATAAATTTTGGTGTCATCAAGACTTCAGAGGATTTCAGATGAATTACGGCACTGCCGTAATGGTTTTTATAGTACCGTAATTTCGAGCGGATTTCATACAGAAACTTTCAGAAATAATCGAGGAGATTACGGCACTACCGTGACGAATTTTATGGTGCCATAATTACAAGCCACTTTCCTACATAAACTTTAGAAGTAGTTATGGCAATACCGTAATGATCATCACGGTACCGTAATTTTACGCCCAGTTGCCCGATTCTTCTGCCGAAAATTTAAAGAGATGATTTCTCAAGATTTAGGGCACCAATTGAAGATCCGTAAAAAGGAGAATGCTCAGGATAAAGAGGAGAAGGTTTTCGAAGTGAAAGGAACAATTTTTATGATAGATTCATGACGAATTTCAAAGAATCACTGCTGCCCTAGGGTTCGTTAGTTCTTAGCGTACAGACCACCTCCGGCCACAAAATTTGAAAGGAAGCTTTGCCTAAAGGAGGAGAACATACTACAGAAGTTTTAGAGTGAAAGGAGATCGATCGAGGGAGAAATCAACAAAAACGTGGTCGCCGCCACTGTTCATCGCGTTCAGGAGCAAAATTATGAGCTGTAATTTTCATTACATACCTGTTTTGTAACTTTTACTCTTCTCTTTCAATTTCTAATCACTCTAAATGATGTTTTATTATAATTCTTCGATCATGCTAGCTTAAACCTTCTTTTGGGACATGGGGGAGTAATCTCCTAAATTTCTTAATTTTTAGATTAATTTTACTTTCGTCTTGATAATTTTACTATGATAATTCTACTTATGTGATGATTGCCCTTAATTCTCCATAGATTCATATTTATCAGCATGATTTAGAGTTTTTTACATTATGGACTGAAAAGTGATTTGTGAAAACTTGGAACTCTAAAATTGAACGTTAGGAACTTATCGTAAGAAATTAGGTCTGTTCTTATTTCTCGATTTTAGAAGTATATTGCCATGTTGATAATCTGAACTTATGATTGAGTTATTGAAATAAACATAATGATACTATGAGAGATCAAGTATTGGATCGTTGGAGAACCTTAAGTAGAACATGTGAAAATTATAGTATGAAAATATGTAGTTTTCACTTGAGATGATTGACTTAGAATTCGGATGCATGAGAGTGATCCTTGAGTTCTTTATCAATGATTTACTTATATCTAACATTGAATAAATCCTGCATGAGAGTGAGGATTAGTTCTTTGTAAATTGTCTGTGCGAGAGTGAGATGATTTCTTTATGAAGTAAATTATGTGTTTATCATAATGAAATTTAATTAACGAACATCTATTCATATCTAGTCATGGAAATTTAGGTGGATGAAACCCTAGTCTCAGTTTCTCTCTCTGATATTTTTATGTAACTTTCGATAGTTTGCTTCATATTTTCGACTACCTAGCTAGTGAGAAATTGATTATTCAGTACTTGACAAAAGAGGTTTCATAGAGACAAATGGTAATATCATAATCTCAAGAGTATTAAAGTATCAGAGGGACCAGTGGGAACACAGCACATCATAGTCTTCCACATCTAGAAGCGTAACCTACCCATGTCTGAGTAAGCCCACATACACATTAGCTAGCAAAGGGCTAGCTATGGTTCAACCAAATGTGAATAGACGGATTCTAGATGTGGCTCCCATGGATTCAAGAGGTGGCCTCCTTATTTTTAATATAACACTTTGCTCCATGTAGCACTTAGTTCCACATCCATCACCAAATATGAAGGAATTATAAAGGTGGCTCCAATGGATCCAAGAGATAGACCCCATTATTCTAATGTGGCACTTTGCTCCATGTAGTAACATAATGATATTGTTGCCTGCATACAATTGCCCGTACAACATGATCGTGGGTACAAAGTATCAAAGGTGCATATCAAAGTTAATATGAATATTTGGTTAAATATCAAATATAATGGTAGTGTCATGAATCAAATAATAATCATAAATGCATAGATGATTACTGATAAATTTCTTATAATCATGCACAAGGAGTGTTGCACAAGGATCATGAAGATTTATACCGCAATAGTCTTAATGCTATGATAGAATATGTCAAACTTGATCAGTTAACTCATTCAAATGGATCAAATGAAAATACTCTTGGTAAACATAGAAAATAGGTGTTATTGGAAAAATAATTGAATGTACTTTCCAATAAATCTAATTTGATGCAATTTTGCAGAGTTTACAAAATTTTATAGTAGATCAAGTGACAAAAGGTGTCCAATTATAGATTTATAGAATCAATAAGCTAAAAGTCGCTATTTGTTTCAAGCTATAGTTAACCCCAAATATATCCAATATATCATTCATTAGAAAGATGTTTGAGTCTTCTTTCATTCAAATTAAACATCATTTGAAACCAATTTGTATATCGAAAGTTACAAGAAAATTACTACAAGAAGGTCAACCTTATATTCTAGAATACATGTGCATAATGTTACTATCTGTTTGATACCACAATCGGGATTTACAATATATAATACATAAAGTGTTTTTAAAATACTCAAGTTACCTTTTAACCAAAGTAATTTTCATTTAAAAACCATTTGTGTATACAAATTTACATGATAAAAAGCATAAAGAGCTCAAATATGAAAAAATCACAACACCTTAATCACTTACATTGAAACATTCTACAATATTATGATAAATTCATCAAAAAATCATTTGATTTCGGTTAATTATAACCTTAGCTAGATCCATGAATCATAATCATAATTTTTACAAAATTATAATATTTTTAAAAACACAAATGTAGGGCATAAGATAGTTGTTGGTGTATATGCCCTAGGACCTAGTTTTGGTCCACTTATGTACTACTTGACATTGATATTTATATATCATTCTGGCATTGTCGTTATCATTGTTTGTCTACACCTGCGATTGTGTACTTACATGATAATGTCCCTGGAGACAGATTAGATCTGTGACTCAAATAATTATCTCCAGTCGATGTACCTTAGTGGATATGGGACAGCTATGGTACTTGTGAGACTGGTATGTGGGCTGGTTAGGCACGTGGTGCTAACGCAGACACATGGGTATATCATTGGAGGATATACTGGAAAGACCCGCTGTGAGGCTATGACTTGGTGTCATGAGTTATCCTCACAAGTAATAGGAGATGCATTGATCCCTTGACTTGAGGTCATTGATCATTCTATATGGTTAGGGACTTGCTTTGATACAACCTAACACTTTGCCGTAGTGGGGAGGTCATAACGGTTGTCATTAAGCATGTCACGACCCATATGAGAAGGTCAATGGATAGACATAGGATTTGCCCCTTCCTTAGGGAAGTATGATATCCATGGAGCTCCTCTATGGTTCTATGACTAAGAGTGTATGACCATACCCAGGTGAGAACCCATTTTAGTCATAGCCATGTGATTGGGTGAAAACAAGTGGTGACACACTTGTCCAATCGGATATTAGTTCGGCAAAGAGACTGTAATGCATCTGTACCTAGTTGCGATGATGGGGATATCGATGTCGATATTCATTCCAATTACCTGGGTAGCAGCGATGCACTACTAGGTGCCACTCACTGCTTGTGATGACCTTTGGTCAGCACTGCCAGCGTCATAGGAACCTACAGGGTCGCACACCTTGATACTTGAGTTCTCGTATTGATCGGGAAGCCTTATGATCGAGTTATTGGATAACTCGGATCTAATTGGGAGATTTCATCAGCGCCAATGGGCCTGATGAGATGGAAGAACATTATTGGAGCCAAATTTATTTTTGGCAGGTTGACCCGTATTTGACCATGGTTGGTCACATTTGGATTAGGGTTGCATTGGATTGGATCCAAGTGCTTAATCAACCCATGTAATGGAGTTTGGGCTAGCTCATTATCAAATGAGGCCCAATAATAAGTTGTCATGAAGAGAAGAAGGGCTAGAAGGATATAATGGGGACAAGTCTTCTCCCCTAGGCACTTATGGGCATAATGGGGAGAAGTAACGCAATTTGCTTCATAAGGAAGCAATTGGCGCCTCCCCCTTAATCCCTTATGGTATGAATGCCAATATGGCATTGCTTAGGGCGCAAGGCAAGGCCTTGGCGCATAAAGAAAGACATGGGCACAAAAGGAATGGTTGAATGAGAATTATGAAAATGTCTTGGAGACTTTCCTTATCTCAAACCTTCTCATCCTAGCTGCCCACTTGTCTTGATCCTAGCCTTTCATAAACCGCCTCATGCCCTATAAAAGAGCACCTAGCCGAGCCCTCTTGATGGTGATCAATCCTTGAGGACGTGAACACAAGAAGAGGGGCGAGTGCTAGGAGCAAAGGCGCATCTTCCTCCACAATCGCAAGCCTCTTCCTCCTTTCCTCTTGGCGCAAAGGAGCTTTAGTGCTTGGCGGTTTGGGTAGTCTTCCTTCTTCTCTTGGCGCATCCTCTTTCTTGGTGGTGCAAGTGAAGTAGAGCATCTCCCTAAGGCTTGGATTTTCTTCCCGAGGCTAGCACCGGGCGTGGAAGAAGAGAACTCAAGAGATCCGTGTGTGTGAGACTGCAGAGGGTGCACACTTGGGCGCCTACATCGGCATCACTCCAAATTGCTCTTAAGGTATTTCCTAACTCATCGTCTCGACTCTCTTGCTTGCGATCTTCACTGGGTTTTTGGGACCGGCCTGTTTCGGGGACATTCTTCCACTGCGTAAAATGTATGTCCATGGCTCTGAAAATTTGTAAAATGTCCCCGGGGTTTCCCAACAGTGGTATCAGAGGGACTTGCAAGACTCGAACGATGTTTTATGCTTTTCTTTCATGCTCACATGTCATATCTCTATTTTCGTAAATAGCATGATGCATGGCAATCGATTTTTCTAAAAGTAGAAAAATTAGGGTTTCTTGTTTCTATCATCCTCTCAATCTCTTTTGGATTTTTGGACTATTTTTCTTGTCTGATTTAAAGATCAAAGGCGCACGTAATTTTGTCAAGTAGGACGGGCATTGTGTCTTCGGACTGGCCAAGTCTCTTGATCTGACAAAATTGCCAGCCGAAAGGATCTCTGAAATCATCATGAAAAATAAATCGCAATTAACCAAAAAATTTGTGAGAAAAAGATGAGAAAAAGAGACTAGTTTTATGTAAAAGTAAAATTTCAGATTTTATGCTTTTCATGAGCATGTAGAATTGCATGAGTAAATACCTTGATTGTGCATGATGTTGTGATCATTAGTCAAGCCACCTTTGCATGCCTGTGATGTATCCTTATGAGGCCTGCGTGCCGCTTTTCTTTTAACTAAAAGGAAGATTAGGGTGGCGCATGTACTTGGAGCTTGGCGCATGCATGAAACTTGCGCACCCTGAATGGTGGCGTAACAAGCATCAAAGGAAGAGGTGCAAGCTTGCTTAGTGGCGCAAGTTAGGCATGGCCGAACCCTTGGGTTTGAGAGCTAGCTAACTTGGCTTCTTGCATGATGGCGCATCCTCCTTGGAGGAAGACCATGGCATTGGCCGAACCTTTAGGGTCTACCCTTAAGGTTTGAGAGCTAAACCATGTGGGAAGGACCTTGGAGCCAACCTTGAAGACCAAGATAGAGGGCGGCTAGGCTAGGTCTATTTTAGGGGCTTGAGTCCTATGTCAAGAGTTGAATCTCCTTTTGGCATGGGTTGATTCAATGTCTTGAATGGGCTTTGATCACATCATCCTTTACTGCTTTCCTTATCTACTAAAAGCATGCCTGTAATGTTTTATCGTTATCACTATAGGTTTGCATGCCTGTATTGTTAGACATAAGATAAAACTGATGAGACCTCAAAAACCCTCACTTAAATATCAAGTCTAGTAGCCTTCTAATGCGTAGCCCTCATAAAGCTATCGATCAGTGGTGTTGTGAACTGTTTCCCACCCTCGTGGGGACACACCCACTTATCTTTAGAAGATGTGTGGTGACAATGGTTTCCCTAGTCCAGTTTTAACTTGGGCGTGCCTTCGCAAGGAAACTCATTGGCCCTGGGCATGACGGTTAGGAATGGACTTGACTAGAAGTTCACATGTGCTGGGCACATGGTGAAAGTCTAGAGGCATCGTTGAGAGGTTAGGATTTCATGTTGTATCCAGCCCTCGCTGGACATGAAATGCCTAGACTGTTTCAACAAGGGGAGTTGCTTGGAGCAACCGGCCGGCACGCCCACCTTAGGAAACATGGGTTACTTTGTGCATCTCATCCCACCCTCGTGGGACGCGAAGCCTCATGTGAAATAAGGATCTCATCTCATCTCACTAGGAAGTCTTAAACTTCCCGATTGACTTTGTGAGTTATCAATTCGATTAAAATAGTGGGAGTCATAATCATTTAAAATAAGTCCAGTTTAAATGATTTGAAGTAGTACTAATCTGCTATTTCTTGGGTGTTGTAGAACAATGGCTGTCACATCCCGCTTAGTAAGAAAACTATTTATTAACTTGGTGAGCCGATTTGCAACGTGGCCCAATTTATTAAAATGCTTAAGCCCAAGTTAACAATAGCAAGCCCA
>JANTFE010020162.1:0-12387 GCA_027562315.1 Costus pulverulentus
GGGTGAGGCCTGACGCAGAAGGGGGCAAAATAACTAATCCTTGTGTTAGGATGTTTTGCAGGTACCATGGAGGAGCATGGAACCACTTGGCAAAAATATAATCTTGTATAGGAGGGTACAAGCATTAGAAAAAAAAATGGGGCATGGGTGAGTCTCGAACCCATGACCTAGAGGAGTGCCAGAGCTTATGATGCATGAGAGGACCAACCCGAGCTTAGGTCATTCGCTGATAAGGAGCTTGGCGCATTCCTCTTGAAGTCTTCTTGCTTCACCAATCTCAGAGCACTCAATGGAGGGCTGATTGGAGCAAGTGAAGCATAAGGGGCGCTCGGATTTGGGGTTGCCCTAAGGAAGCATACCGAACCTTGAAAGTTGCGGCTGCTCACATTTGGGGCGATTGAGGGCGATCTTTCTCATCTCCGGCGACCTCCACCTTCATCCTCTTCTCCGGTGAGCTGACGGGCCTTTGAGAGGACTCAAGGGGTGCGGTGGCCAGCTTTGGTGCCGAGTCCTGAAGGGGAAACCGAAGGGAAGAAAAGAACCACTCTCGGCCAACTTGTGGAGCAACCGGCGACAGCCCACTTCACCTTCTTCTCCGGCGAGTTGAAGGCTTCTTTTGCTTCAAGAAGTGCGGCAATCTCTTGATTGTTGGGTCTTGGAGGGGCGGCAGCAAAGGGGAGGAGCTCCCCACTCTTGGCAGCAAGGAGGAGGAGGTCTTCCATACTCGGCTACATGGGGGAAAGAGTTCCCCCACTCTTGGCAACAAAGGGAAAGGTGTTCCCCTTCATCCGGCCTTGTTGGAGCTTCAAGGGCAGCAACTTGGACAGCTTGTGGAAGAAGATTCCGACGGTCCAAAGGAGCTTTCTGGCGAAGGGTCTTGTTGATCCTTGGAGGTATATTTACATGCTTTCTAGTTAGGGCTTGTAAAATTTGTATGAGACTGCTGATGACTAGTGTAGAGTGAGGTTTTTGATCCCTTAGCCCAAATTGGGTAGTGAAGGGGTTTTCTTCACATTTATACATCTTGTGTACTGTGCTTGGCCGGCCGGAGCTTGTGTGTGATTAGGGGCGGGCGCACCTAACTGATAGGGCGTTCCCTCCTTGCTGTGTAGTTGTGGATATCTTGCTTAGGATTTGGGGCATATGTCTAGTGCCCGACTATTGTGACTGCCTGTGAATCGTGTGTGTGTCATTCACAGGGCGCTCTAAGTATAAGGACGGTCCTTGAGTGTGCATATTGGGTTGAGAAGCAACGTGTGCTGCCCACCCGCCACTCATTGACGTAGGTCTAGGGCTAGGAGAAGATTAGGTCCAGATCATCTGAGATCAGCCCGGGAGCGTAGTGATCCACAGAGAGCACAGTGATCCACAGAGAGCACAGAGTCAGTTGTCCAGGGTGAGAGATTATCCCATCCGAGGATCGAGCATTTTGGTTGAGGGCGCAGACGTTAGGTTTGGAGCGGTGTGTTGTGACACCATGGAGCTTCCGCACGGCGCGTGTATTGAGTGTAGGCTGACGGGTTGCGCACTGTGTAACCTTTGATACCCGGGTTACACATTGTGTAAGTCGTGCCATTACCCTCAATTTAAATAGCGAAAAATTGGGGTGTGACAACAAGGCACAGAGCCCGCCATTATATGCAACTATTAAACAACTTATGTGCCAGACACGGTCATTCCATGTACATTGCCTTATCGCCCACATGCGTGCCCATCAAGAAGATAGTGGCATGGGGTCAAATGAGGCGATCAACATTAGAACTCCGCCGAGCACAACAAAGAAACAACCAATGCTTCACAAGGACTGAATAGACAAATATTTACACATTCATGGCCTGGGGGCATGTCCCCCCCCCCCCCTACTACCCCCAGTGTGAGACCCTGGGTATGCTGGGGTTATACCCCAGCCCATCCCATGGATCCAGCGGGGTTATGGGGAAGGATGGATGAGCTTGACGAGGTGTTAGGCTGGTGTTGCAGTGAGCCTACTAGTGGAGTTAGGTTACTGACATTGTGTTGAGTATGTTTTTGTAGGTACCTCGACACACCTTATCCTTAGGCATGGCCTGGGGTGCTTTGGAGTACTGTGGTGTCACTTCGGAGTTTTGGAGCATGGTTAACTTAACCATGGTTAGTTTAACCATGGTCAGCTTAACCATTGTCACTGGACATGAACCCAGGTTCGATCGGGGTTCAATTCTTAGACCTAGGGGCTGATCTATGTGGCCTCGGGCATCAAGGAATATTCTTGGAATCTTGTTTAAGTGTGCACATGTCTATCATGTGGCAACTTATGGGCAAGATCCAATAAGAAGTTGAATTCAGGATTCAATAAGGGATTAATGGGTTTTAACTCCATAACCCAATTGGATCCATCACTTGGCTTGGGCGGACATGAGGCTTCATGACTTGGTCTCCCTTGTTCGGTCAAGCTTGGTTCAAGCTTGTGGAGGAGTTTGAATCTCCACCGAAATAGGAAGGAGCTTCCTATTCCTTCTCCATGGCGTGGCTCAAATTCAATTGGGGGTTTGAAGTGGTGACAAGGGGCTGCCCTATAAGAAGAGGGGCTTGGCGAACTTGAGAAGCTTTACTCACTCAATCTACGGCGAGGTGCTGCCCTTTTGGAGAGTGATCTTGGTGAGTTCTTCTTAGAGGTAAGAAGAACAATCGGCGAGTCTTCCTTCTTGCATTCACGGCTTGGAGACTTTGGAGGGTGTCCTTGGAGCCATGGACACTCGGCCACCAATTGAAGGAAGGAGTCCTTCAAGCCATCATCATCAACTTGAGCTCTTGGATTTGTGAGGGACAAAGGCCGAGAGTTCAATTGGAGGAGTGCTCAGACTTGTGTGGACAAGGACCGAGCGTGCATCATCAACAACCACCCTAAGGTCTTCCACCTTAGGGTCCGATCCTCATGGGCTTCCCCCTTGAGGAGTTTGAAGTGTTCAGCCACCTAGAGGAGAGGAACCGAGGGCTTCATTGTGCATATATTGTTCATAGCTTGTTGGTATAACCCTAATCTTGAACATTGTATTGCCGAGGTTGATTATATATATATTTTGTGTACCTCTTCCCGGGATTAGGGAAGAGGGTCCTCTTGTACTTTGGGTATTCTTACTTGGAGTTGACTCGGCTGTATTGTGGTTTTATTGGACTAGCTTAGGTGAGGCGCAAGCATTGTGCTTGTCTTCATCCTTCTCTCGCTATGTAGTATTATATATTGCTTAGGTTAAGCAGGCCGGTAGTTACTTGTGTGTTAGGTTTTGAGCATATGTCTAGTGCTCTTTGATCTCTGATAGATCACCTGCTTGTGTGCGATACCTGCCTGTGAAAGCTTGTGAGTTTCAGGGCGCACAAGGTGTGCAAAGTGGTTAGTGGCAGAGGAAGTGCCTAACCCGCCACCTTGCTTCAGTATTGCACCATCACACATTCGGCCACACTTACTCAGTCAGCTCAGAGGTTCAGTGATTGGGTAGAGTTAGGGGAGAGTGATCTGTATTGCTGGGAGAGACGATCTGTAGTGAGCGCGCATTGTATTGATATTTGCTTCCGCATAGTACGCATTGTTTAGGTGTGTTAGTTGACGGTTTGCACAGTGGTTGTGTAAATCGTGCTATCACGTCCTAGTTTTAGGCGCGAGAAATTGGGGCGTGACAACTGGTATCAGAGCCCACTTCCAGCACAGATCAGCAGGATTTTACTGGGATTTTTCTGAGTTGGGACGAGTGAGTCAGGGATATCGACGTTAGGCAGGTTACTGTTTGGGGGTTGCGTACGTCGGAGACTAGTGCTCGGGGCGTAATACCTCAGTAACTTAGCCTATCGGTCAGTTCCGACCATTCTGAGACTTTCCCCAGTATTTCCTTCAGTTCCACTATTCACAGCGTTATCTAGAGATTGCGCCATCTACGAGGAGTATGGCAGCGCAGGCATAGCTCGAGGAGAGGATCTCGAGGCTAGAGGCAGCCCTGATGAGGATACAGCTAGCCATTGGGGTTGATGGCGACGCTGATCAGGGACCCCTCAGTGAGAGGATTGGCGCTATGAGAGACATGATCCATCATGTGCAGATGGAGGCTGAGGGTCATGTTGCAGAGTTGACACATTCCGTTGAGGAGCGGATTACTAACCTGACGCCGACTTTTGAGGGCCAGATAGGGGATATCGGCCAGGGTATGGAGGCAATTTCAGCATACATTAATTTAATGAAGATTGCCATCACACAGTTGGGGAACCAGACCCGTACCCCAGCGCCAGTAGCAGTTGCACCTGCTAGGCGCCATGTTCCAGAGCCGACACCATTCGAGGGTGCTCAGGTTGCAAAAGAAGTTGAGAACTTTCTTTTTGACATGGAACATTACTTCAGGGCAGCGGCCATAGGAGAGGCTGACAAAATAGAGGTGTGTGCAGCCTTTCTTAAAGGCGATGCAAAACTCTGGTGGCGGACACATGTAGCCCTGAGGACTGAGGGGGATGCCCTAGAGATCCCAGATTGGGATGCCCTGATGACAGAGATGAGAGCTCACTTTAGACCAGCGAACACATTGCACAGTGCTCGTGTGGCATTCAGATACCTGAAGCAGACTAGGAGCATTAGAGAGTATGTGAAACAGTTTGGTACTCTACTGCTGGAGATACCAAACATGGAAGAGGAAGAAAAGTTTCACTCATTCACCAGTGGCTTGCAGGACTGGGCTTACAGAGAACTCCATAGGAAGGGAGTGACTACCTACAGGGAGGCTGTAGCAGCTGCAGATTCCTTAGTAGATATGGGAGGGTCCAAATCTACTGCAGCTAGGACCACTTCACCACCACAGAGGCGGCCTGCAGGGCAGGGCCAACAGAAGAAGTGGGTCCCTAATTGGAAGAAAGGGAAAGCTGTGGTACATCAGCCACAGGCTCAAAAGAAGAAGCCACAGCATCATCCCCAGCCGCAGCAGGGGAAGGCTTCTACCAGTGTTACTAGTAGAGGGAAGCAGGGGTGCTTCATATGTAATGGACCTCATCTGATGAGAGAGTGTCCTGCAGGGGGTTGCTTCCTTAGCACTGGGGAGTGCACAGGAGGGCCAGGATGACCTTAGATGCGCTGGCATATCTGTTAACCCGATGGTCATTGCCAATGTCAGTGTTAGGTCTAGTCCCCTGATGTACATTGATCTTTTTCTCAATGATGTTCAGATCACAGCTATGGTAGACACAGGCGCCACTCATCTATTTGTGTCAGATAGAGTGAAAGATAGATTGAGGTTGAAGACTATGCCGTGTACCAATAGTGTAAAGACAGTGAATGCAGATTCGAGGAGAGCATCTGGAGTATCATATGATGTACCGGTTAGACTTGGTTCATCGTCAGGGCGTGTACATGCCATGGTGACAGCTCTTGACGATTTTGATGTGATAGTGGGCATGGACTTACTTCGACGGGCGAAGGCAGTTCCAATGCCACACTTGAACGGATTGCAGATTGTGGATGAGCGATCACCTTGTTTTCTCCCTTGCCACACTGGGGCAAAGGTTGAGAGTAGTAACAAGGGCAAGGAGGTGGTGGCAGCATCCATTGTTGCCAAGGGTCTTCGACGTGGAGAGATCACTTACCTGGCACATGTCAGGGTAGTGGAGGATCTTCCTCAGACAGTTCCAGCACTTGTGCAGCCAAGTGGACATAGGGGAGGACCGGCCAGCCTTCCTAGTTCTAGTAGGAGCCGAGGGGTTGAGACCAGTATGGGGGCGGCGAAGATGTCTTTGGATGATCGTATCCAACAATTACCTGCACCTATAGGGGAGTTGTTACAGGAGTACAGTGATGTAGTGCCGCCAGAGATGCCAAAGGTGTTACCACCTAGGCGCGATATTGACCATGCGATTGAGTTGATTCCAGTGGCTGTTCCACCAGCCCAAGCACTTTACAGGATGCCTCCTGCTGAGTTAAAGGAACTCAGGAAACAGTTGGATGAATTGCTAGAGTCTGGGTACATCCAACCTTCTAACGCACCATATGGAGCACCTGTGCTATTCCAGAGGAAGAAGGATGGATCGATGCGTATGTGTGTGGACTATCGAGCTCTTAACAAAGTCACTGTTAAGAACTCATATCCAATCCCTTTGATCCAAGATTTGATAGATCAGTTGGTACATGCCAAGATCTTTAGTAAACTGGACCTTCGTTCCGGGTACTGGCAGGTGAGGATAGCAGAAGGAGATGAGCCTAAGACCACCTGTGTGACGAGATACGGATCATATGAGTTTCTGGTTATGCCATTTGGGCTAACCAACGCTCCAGCTACATTCTGTAATTTAATGAATAACATCCTACATCCTTTTCTGGACAAGTTTGTAGTGGCGTATTTGGATGACATTGTGATTTATTCTGGTAGCTTGGAGGAGCACACTGAGCACCTGAGGCAGGTGTTGGCAGTCTTGAGAGAGAGCCAATTATATCTGAAACTGGAGAAGTGTGACTTTGCCCAGACTGAGGTAGAGTTTCTGGGGCACATCGTTGGAGGAGGTCAGGTGCGCATGGATGAAAGGAAGGTGGCGGCTATTGTAGAGTGGCCGGCCCCTACTTCTGTTAGCACCATGAGATCATTTCTAGGGTTGGCTAATTTTTACAGGCGGTTCATAAAGGACTATTCTAAGGTTGTAGCTCCTTTAACCGACCTATTGAGAAAGGATGTTGCCTGGTGCTGGGAGGACAGACACCAGAGGGCATTCTCTGATCTGAAGGAGAGGGTCACTTCAGAACCTATATTGAGACTTCCTGATTTTGCTTTAGCCTTCGAGGTTCATACTGATGCATCGGATAGGGCTTTGGGTGGAGTCCTAGTCTAGGAGGGTAGGCCTATTGCATATGAGAGCAGGAAACTCAAGAGTGTTGAACTAAACTATTCTGCACATGAGAAGGAGATGCTTGCTGTAGTGCATTGCTTGAGGACATGGAAAGTGTACTTGCTGGGGAGCAAGTTCACTGTAAAAACTGATAATGTAGCCAACACATTTTTTCAGACCCAAAAGAAGTTATCAGCCAGACAGGCTAGGTGGCAGGAGCAGCTAGCCGAATTTGATTTTGGGTGGGAGCATAAGCCTGGGTGCATTCATCAGGTGCCTGATGCACTCAGTAGGATAGCAGTGGTGAGATATTGTTGTGCAGTGTCCTATGCTCAAAGTAAAATTATTGGACTTATCAGAGATTCAGCACTGACTGATCAGACCTATGAGAAGTTATTATCTCAGATTAGGATGGGGGTCATATGGAGATATTACATTAGTGATCAAGGTCTGATCATGGCAAAAGGAGACTGACCATATGTCCCTTCCTCAGGGAATATCAGGTTCGGTTTGATGAGGGAGTATCATGACACCGTGTGGGCGGGTCATCCTGGAGGTAAGAGAATGTATGCCTTGAATAGTAGAGCTTGGTATTGGCCGGGGATGAAAGAGGATATTGAACACTATACTAAGACATGTCATGTATGCCAGTAGGATAAGGTAGAGAGGAGGAAAGAAGCAGGGCTCCTACAGCCATTACCTATTCCTGATAGGCCGTTTTCATCTATATCCATGGACTTCATCACCCACTTTCCCAAAGTAGAAGGGATGGCATCTGTGTTTGTGGTAATGGACAGATGTAGTAAGTATGTTGTATTTGCTGCTGCACCTAAGATTTGCACTGCAGAGGTTACTGCTAACCTATTCTTGACACATGTAGTGAAGCATTTTGGGTTGCCCAAGGAGATCATAAGTGATAGGGATCCCAGATTCACAGGGAGATTCTGGACTTCTCTATTCAAAAGATTGGGTACAGATTTAAAGATGTCAACAGCATACCATCCCTAGACAGATGGTCAAACTGAAAGGATAAATGCATTACTGGAGGAGTATTTGAGGCACTTTATTTCTTCTACACAGAAGAACTGGTTGAGATTATTAGACACTGCTCAGTTTGCATATAACATCCAGACCTCATCTGCTACTGAGAAGAGCCCGTTCGAGCATGTGTTAGGGTGGCAACCTATGACACCCATGGATACACTGAACAGGGGCGCAGGGGGAGAATGTCAGGCGGCGGTTGATTTTGTTGAAGATAGGTCAGAGCTGTGGGATGAAGCTCGTGATAGCCTGAATGAGGCCTGGAACCGAATGAAGCTCTATGCTGATAGGGACAGACGACATGTAGAGTTTGAGGTAGGAGAGTTGGTCCTTCTCAAACTCACACCTCAGATGTGGAGGAAGACTGAGGCAAAAACCTATCATAGAGGCCTGGTGAGGAGATATAAGGGTCCTTTCAGGATCATCAAAAGAGTAGGCCCAGTTTCTTATAGGTTGGACTTACCACGATGGCTTCAGTTCTATCCTACTTTTCATGTCAGCCTTCTGAAGAAGTGTCATGCTGACGATAGGCATCCAGACCGTGGACAGGTGAGAAGACAACCTGCGAGGGGCAGGGTTGAATTTGCAAAGAAGCCCGTGAAATTTTTAGACCATAGAGTCTATGGTTCGGGACCACCTGGAGGTCGAAAGATGGAGTTTTTAGTTCAGTGGGAGAATGAACTAGAAGAGGATGCAACCTGGGAGAAGATGGAGGACATTGCCCAGTTTGAGGATTTAGCCAGGGGTTATGACCAGCTGTTGGCCTCGAGGGCGAGTGCCAATTCAGTTGGGGGAGTATTGTGAAACCCTAGGTATGCTGGGGTTATACCCCAGCCCATCCCATGGATCCAGTGGGGTTCTGGGGAGGGATGGATGAGCTTGACGAGGTGTTAGGCTGGTGTTGCAGTGAGCTTACTAGTGGAGTTAGGTTACTGACATTGTGTTGAGTATGTTTTTGCAGGTACCTCGACACACCTTATCCTTAGGCATTGCCCGGGGGTGCTTTGGAGTACTGTGGAGTCACTTCGAATTTTTGGAGCATGGTTAACTTAACCATGGTTAGTTTAACCATGGTCAGCTTAACCATGGTCACTAGACATGAACCCAGGTTTGATCGGGGTTCAATTCTAAGACCTAGGGGCTGATCTAAGTGGCCTAGGGCATCAAGGAATATTCTTGGAATCTTGTTTAAGTGTGCACATGTCTATCATGTGGCAACTTATGGGCAAGATCCAATAAGAAGTTGAATTCTGGATCCAATAAGGGATTAATGGGTTTTAACTCCATAACCCAATTGGATCCATCACTTGGGCGAACTTGGCTTAGGCGGACATGAGGCTTCACGACTTGGTCTCCCTTGCTCGGTCAAGCTTGGTTCAAGCTTGTGGAGTAGTTTGAATCTCCACTGAAATAGGAAGGAGCTTCCTATTCCTTCTCCATGGCGCGGCTCAAATTCAATTGGGGGTTTGAAGTGGCGACAAGGGGCTGCCCTATAAGAAGAGGGGCTTGGCGAACTTGAGAAGCTTTACTCACTCTATCTACGGCGAGGTGCTGCCCTTTTGGAGAGTGATCTTGGCGAGTTCTTCTTAGAGGTAAGAAGAAAAATTGGCGAGTCTTCCTTCTTGCATTCACGGCTTGGAGACTTTGGAGGGTGTCCTTGGAGCCTTGGACACTCGGCCACCAATTGAAGGAAGGAGTCCTTCATGCCATCATCATCAACTTGAGCTCTCGGATTTGTGAGGGACAAAGGCCGAGAGTTCAATTGGAGGAGTGCTCGGACTTGTGTGGACAAGGACTGAGCGTGCATCATCAACAACAACCCTAAGGTCTTCCACCTTAGGGTCCGATCCTCAAGGGCTTCCCCCTTGAGGAGTTTGAAGTGTTCGGCCACCTAGAGGAGAGGAACCGAGGGCTTCATTGTGCATATATTGTTCATAGCTTGTTGGTATAACCCTAACCTTGAACATTGTATTGCTGAGGTTGATTATATATATATTTTGTGTACCTCTTCCTGGGATTAGGGAAGAGGGTCCTCTTGTACTTCGGGTATTCTTACTTGGAGTTGAGTCAGCTTTATTGTGGTTTTATTTGACTAGCTTAGGTGAGGCGCAAACATTGTGCTTGTCTTCATCCTTCGCTCGCTGTGTAGTTTTATATATTGCTTAGGTTAAGCAGGCCGGTAGTTACTTGTGTGTTAGGTTTTGAGCATATGTCTAGTGCTCTTTGATCTCTGATAGATCACCTGCTTGTGTGCGATACCTGCCTGTGAAAGCTTGTGAGTTTTAGAGCGCACAAGGTGTGCAAAGTGGTTAGTGGTAGAGGAAGAGCCTAACCCGCCACCTTGCTTCAGTATTGCACCATCACACATTCGGCCACACTTACTCAGTCAGCTCAAAGGTTCAGTGATTGGGTAGAGTTAGGGGAGAGTGATCTGTATTGCTGGGAGAGACGATATGTAGTGAGCGCGCATTGTATTGATATTTGCTTCTGCATAGTACGCATTGTTTAGGTGTGTTAGCTGACAGTTTGCACAGTGGTTGTGTAAATCGTGCTATCACGTCCTAGTTTTAGGCGCGAAAAATTGGGGCATGACACCCAGTATGCAAAGTGCCACCGATGTGCAGAATGCTTCCCAAGCCATAGCAAGGCTAATTTTACACATTTGGCACTCAGTATACTGGAGGGGGATGGGGGGCATAGCCCCTAGGGCTTGGGGGCAGGTCCCCCCTACTACACCAAATATGCAAAGTGCCACCAATGTACAAAAGGCTTCCCAATCTATAGCAAGGCTAATTTTACACATTTGGCACACTGCATACTGGGGGTAGTAAGGGGCACATGCCCCCATTGCATAATGTGGTTAGTAAAGTTCACCCATGTCCCCCCCTACTACCTCTAGTATGCAAACTACCACCAATGTGCAAAAGGCTTCCCAAACCGTAGCAAGGCTAATTTTACACATTTGGCACTCTACATACTGGGTGTGAGACCCTGGGTATGCTGGGGTTATACCCCAGCCCATCCCATGGATCCAGCGGGGTTCTGGAGAGGGATGGATGAGCTTGACGAGGTGTTAGGCTGGTGTTACAGGGAGCCCACTAGTGGAGTTAGGTTACTGACACTGTGTTGAGTATGTTTTTTGCAGGTACCTCGACACATCTAATCCTTAGGCATGGCCTGGGGGTGCTTTGGAGTGCTGTGGAGTCATTCCGAGTTTTGGGAGCATGGTTTACTTAACCATGGTTAGTTTAACCATGGTCAGCTTAACCATGGTCACTGGAGATAACCCTGGGTTCGATCGAGGTTCGATTCTGAGTCCTATAGGCTGATCTATGTGGCCTAGGGAATCTTAGAATCTAATTGGAATCTTGTTTAAGTATGCACATGTTTCTCATGTGGCAACTTAAAGGAAAGATCAAATAAGGTTTGAATTCAGGATCCAATAAGAGGATTAATGGGTTTTCTCTCCATAACCCAATTGGATCCATCACTTGGGCGAACTTGGCTTGGGCGGACATGAGACTTGTGTTTGGAAACCCCAGGGACATTTTACAAATTTTCAGAGTCATGGACATACATTTTACGCAACAGAAGAATGTCCCCGAAACAGGCCGGTCCCAAAAACCCAGTGAAGATCTCTTGCGAGGGGGTCGACACGATGTTATAGTAAGTACCTTTAAGCAATAGAAGCCGATGTCGAGGAAGGCGTCCAAGTGTTCGCCCTCTGCAGTCTCGCACACACGGATCTCTTGAGTCATTTTCTTCCACGTCCGGTGCTAGCCTCGGGAAGAAGATCCAAGCCTTGTGCTCCTTCTTCAAAATATGCGCCACCTCCAAGGTAGATGCGCCAAAGGTGAAGAAGGATGAGGGAGAGGGAAACCGCCAAGCATCAAGTTCCTTATGTCAAGAGAGAAGGAAGAGGCTTGCGGCTAGGGTTTGGAAGGAAGAAGAAGATGCGCCACTTCTTGGTGTTGTCGCCCTTCAAGCCCTTGCTTTCGCCCCTGCTCTTGTTGTCACGCCTCTAAGGATTGTAACCTCACAAGAGGGGGCAGCTAGGGTCACTTATAAAGAGCTAGAGGCGCTTAGGGCAAGGGTTGAGATCATGACAAGTGTATGGCTTGGATGAGAAGGTTTGAGGTAAGGAAAGTCTCCAAGACTTTACCATAAACCTCATTCAACCTTTCCATAAGCTACCAAGCCTTGCCTTGTGCGCCAAGACCTAGCCTTGCGCCCCAAGCAATGCCTTAATGCATTCACACTATCAATGGGAGAGGGCTAGGCGCATAAAGCTTCCTTAATGAAGCAAATTTACCATCCAAACCCCATTATGCCCCTTAGGTGCAAATGGGCTTGGCTTCCTCCCCATTATACCCTTTTAGCCTATTGCCTCTTCATGACAACTTATTATTGGGGCTCATTGGATAATGAGCTAGCCCAAACTTCATTACATGGCTTGATTAAGCACTTGGATCCAATCCAATGCAACCCTAATCCAAATGTGACCAACCATGGTCAAATACG
>JANTFE010020177.1:17586-28058 GCA_027562315.1 Costus pulverulentus
ATGGCATGCAAAAGATGTTAAAAGAAACCCTTGCTTCTGCTCGAAATTCCTTATATGCGCCTTCTATTAGGGTTTCGCCCCCTCCCCTTGTATTAGGGGACCTTACAAAATTGTATCTTCATCATGATAAAATTAAACTGACGAAATCCTTATTCATATATAGTCATAAAAGTTAAGTGAACGAAACCCTAGTCCCAGCTTTCTCTCCACAGTTTTCTTTCATGTGTTTGCGATATTTGCTTGACTTTCATTCATTTGCCTAGATAGTGAAAAATTAATTATTCAGTACTTGACAACATAGGTCCCTGTGGATTCGATGCTTTCTTTATTACTTCATATACTCGTGCACTTGCGGGATAACAACAAGTTTTTGGCGCCGTTACCGGGGATTAGTCCAAAGTATACGCATGCCGAACTTGTAGTGTTACCTTATGGTACATGACCGATCAATACGAAAACTCGAGTATCAATGTGTGCGACCCTATAGGCTCCTCTAACGTTGGCAGTGATGATGTAAAGTCATCACAAGCAGTGAGTGGCACCTAGAAGTGCATTGCGGCTACCCAGGTCATTGGAATGGATATCGACATCGACATCCCCATCATCACAACTAGGTATAGATACATTATAGTCCCTTTGCCAAACTGATATCCGATTGGACCAGTGTGTCATCACTTGTTTTCACCGAATCTCATGGTCATAACTAAATCAGGTTCTCACCTGGGTATGGCTATACACTTTCAGTCATAGAACCATAGAGGAGCTCCATAGATATCATGCCTCCTTTAGGAAGGGGCAAATCCTCTATCTGTACATTGACCTTCTCATATGGGTCATGGCATACTCAATGACAACCGTTATAGCGTCCGAACTATGGCGAGATGTTAGGTTGCATCAAAGCATATAGCTAACCATATAGAATAGTCAATGACCTCAAGTCAAGGGATCAATGCATCTCCTGTCACTTGTGAGTATAACTCATGACACCAAGTCATTGCCTCACAACGGGTTGGTCCAGTATATCCACCACTGATATACCCATATGTCTGCATTAGCACCACGTTCCTTACCAGCCCATATACTAGTCTCTCACATGCCATAGCTGTCCCATATCCACTAAGGTACATTCACTGGGGACAAGAGTTTGAGCTTAGATCTAATCTGTCTCCAGGGACATTATCATGTAAGTACACAATCGCAGATGTAGACAAACAATGATAATGACAATGCCAGAATGATATATAAATATCATAGTCAAGTAGTACAAAGATAGACCAATACTAGGACTAAGGGCATATACACTAACAGAGAGAGCTGCTCCCATGTGGTAATCGATCTAGTCAGTAAAGAATGTAACCAAGATCGTGCCCTATCCTTGAGTGAGAGAGGAAAAAGTCAAAGTCTCAGAGCATCTGTGGTTACACTGTTCATTTTAAGAGTATCGCAGTATTCAAGAAAAATAGATAAATGCATATTCGGATCCTCAGCTGGGGATCCACCAAATTGATTTTGCTGCATCATCAATAGAAAAGATGATTTTATCTCAAAATTGTTTGCCACTATCTGTGGGCGTGCAATGCTATAGTGAAATCCTTGGACATTTGGTGCTACAGTGTCTCGAAGCGACTTGTTAGCATCAATGATTGACGTTTGCAAACTTTTTTTGGGTTGGAGCTTCTGACGTTTCTTACGACGTCAAAACATTCTTTCAATTTCTGAATCAAATGGTATTAAAGGTTTTGGTCATGGAGATCTACACATAAACTAAAATCTAACAGGGCAAGTAACTCATTGATTCAAGAAAGGTTTAAACTGAAATCAATAAGAGGAAATATCCTAAAATAAAATGAAGCTAAAAAACATCTAGTCTTGTAACTTCTCAATCTTGTCAATATTGCCGATATTAGTCCCCGGCAATGGCAGCAAAAACTTGATAGGAGTCCCACAAGTGCACGGGTCTATCAAAGTAGTAAAATATCGATTCCACAGTGACTAATGGACAAGTACAGACTGATTTCAAATTCACTAGCTAGACAATGTAGAAACTGGTGAGATTCAAGTACTAAACTAATTATATAAGGAGGAATGTAGACGACAGGAGTTGTACGAGATAAATTTGGATGAAAGATAAATTAGGATATGGGTCCACCTCTTTTGACGTCTTATGGTGGAATAACCGAACTCCAAAGCAAACCTCTTATCTAGTTCAAGGGAATTCGTACCAAAGAAATAGGTTGACCCCTTTTAGTAACACAACCTAGTGTCCACTTTGAGCAACCTCTTACTTTCATGGCTTGCTACCCCAAGACGAACATATTGCACGCCAGATGAACTTAGCTCCCTCTAATAAGCCTCCCCTACTCTCGTGGATCGGTTATCAGTCTAGTCCAAATGGTTTCGACATGAAGGTGACCACTCAGATTACCTAACATGTCTAAGGCCCTAACACTCGCACCAGGGGAGTGCAGACTCAAGCACTCCCTCTCAGGAGATGCAGATAAAGTATATAATAAGGATTAGATGAACCCTTAACCCAAATGGTTCCAATGCGCAGGTGACCTTTCAGTCTACCTAGCACGTCTAAGGCCCTAACACTCGCACCAGGGGAGTATAGGCTCAAGCGCTACCTCTCAGGAGACGTAGGCAAAGCATGCAATAAGGGATAAGTAAGGACTCAATATTCCTGATGCATGATTTTTTTTTAACATAAGACAATTAATGGGGCTCCCCCAAATCCTGATTAATCCTTTAAGCTACACTATCCATCATATATATACAAGTAAAGATCAATAATAGTTCATACATTCTCAAATTCACGTAGGAGTTATACTTGGAGGATAAAATCACAAACTGTGTTTGCACGAATCATACATGAGACAAGGCAAAATCAGAGATGGGTTGAAGATTCTTCCTTACACATTTTTTGTTTGGAGAGCTTACGTAGATTTGATCTTCAATTGCCTTAGGATGCGCAGCCAAAACTCCAAGCGCTCCTCTTCTCTTAATCTCCTTCTCTCAGTCGCTTCAAGCCCAACCATCCCCTTCTTCAAAGTCTCCTCTCCCCTTATATCTTCTTTACTTTACCTACTGAGTCTTTTCTTGTGCCCTGTGAAAACCCTCTTTACCCCTAGGAAATTGATAGCTTTCCGCAAGTGCATGGAATTATCGAAGTAATAAAAAGATATTGTTTCCAATGAGGATTACGTAGTTAAGTACTGACTTTTCGACTTGTTTAAATCTAGGCAAAACAAATAAGTGGTTATGATGAACTTCCAATCACGAACAATTCAAAAGCAGCTTTTTAGAGGATTCAAGTTCTAAGAGAATCAGGATTTCTGGGTTTCACCACATTGACTGTTAGAAATTTTAGAAAGACAACTCAATCAATAGAAAATATCTATCATGAAAGGAACTTTTCCTAATGTACATATCACCTCCTCTTGGAGTGTAATACGGTATTTAAATAGGTTAACTCCCTACTGTCATGACAGTTAACCTAATTAAACCCATTAGGTTCTATGAAAAGCTGTTTAGATCCTTCAGACGAATATAACCTACTCTCATGATTAGATTCGAAGGTTCAATTGAAATAGATCGGACGTTGCGATTCACCTCTCGGTCCTTCTCGCAACGTCTAATGAGCAATTATACGTGGCCAAAGTAAATTACGAAATAAACACAACTTCAATCAAATCATGACAATAAATTCGTATAAAAAGAGTATGAGTAAAGATTAATTTATAAAAGTCAGCGGGCAAAGCTCTAAATCCCGAAGCAAAGATCTACTCACTCATGTTCGTAAAGTAAAACATGTTTGTACGATGAACAAGTTAGAAACTTATAAGAATTGCAAGGAAATCACTAAGACAACAATAAAACCATCTTCTCTTCGATCTGTAGATGAGAAAGAGTCTATCAATTGTTTCTATTGCGTGGAATCTCGCCGGAATATGATCTAAAACCAGTATTTCACTCTTATCGACGCCGCCTCTTGTGTTCGTCTGAAGAAGCTCTCTAAATCCTTGAAAAAACTAATCTTTTATAGTTAGACCAGTTTGGAACCCATCAAAGAATGGTTCTGCAAAGTTTGGTTCAAATCTGGTTCGAATCGGTGGAGAATCGAGTGAAAAACTCGTCGTACGGACGTTTTCACGGTCCGTAACAAGTTTACGGTTGAGGCCATAAATGTCTATGTGTGTACAGCCTTTTGTACACAGAAAGTTTCATGAGCCATGATGGATTCACGGCTTCACCTATGAAAGTTTATGTGCATTCCAACACTTAACAATTTTTCGCCTTTCGCTCGACATCAAAATTACGGCTGAGCCATAATTACGGCCAAGGTCATGAATGTTGATTTCTTCACCATTTTCACTCCAAATTTGACGTGTAAGCTCGTGATCTCCACGGGAATCATGCTTTGGCTTCAAAACTCGTGTAATCCTTCATTTTTGGGTGTTTTTACCTACATTTTGATAAAAACTAAGAAAAGTGAAGATTTCGGGCCAAGTGAAGTAAAAGCACAGAAAGAAGCACAAAATCATGCAAATAAGCTCAAAATATGATATAAAATATAGGCAAAAATGTGGTGTAAATACAACGCATCAAAATACCCTAGACTTAGAATTTTGCTTGTCCTCAAATAATTCATCAATATGAATAAAGAATGTAAAGACAAGGAATGCTCATCAGTTTTACCATCAATAAAGCCCTTAGTCTACATTTCAGGCATGCAACTTTTTAGAACTTAGATCATTCAAGAGAAGTCATAGTAAAAATAAATCATCAAGAGTTTACAATCTAAGAAAGATAAAATTCACAAACCATGTTATAATGTTCATTTAACACATATCAAGCATAATCCAAGAAAGATAAAATTCAAATACTTATTGGTTTAATAAATCTACCTTAATCAATAGGTAAAGTTTTACTTTAAGTCATTTTGTGAAACTATAAATGAGAGATCTTTTGTACAATTATGGTCTTTAAACTGTTATGTATCATAACATTGTTTAAAGTATACTACAAAACAGAGGAGTCAAGCAGAGGAGTATGCTACCAGAGGAGTCAAATTTTTCGGTACCACATATCAAGCGATCAAATACTTCTTGGTTTAATAAATCTTTTCTTTTAGACTTCAACTCATGTCTTCGGTACCACTACCAATTTTTCACAATGCCAAGCAGAGGAGTCCAGTTTTTTTTTATATAAAAATGTAGAAAGAGCTGGCTAGTGTCAACCCATAACCTCAGATTATGCTACTAGAGGAGTTGGAGCAAATCTCAAGTTAAATATATAAATCACCAAATTTCTATCCATAAAAATCACTATTAAATCAAAGGAAAATAAATTAAACTTAAAGTATGAGGATCCTTATGCACATGCTGTTTAAACATATAACAATTCCTATGTAAACTTTATCAATACCAGAATCAATCTTACTCAACAATTTAAGTTTTAATGAAAATCTAAAAAATTTTTTAAGTCATCAAATTAAATACCCAAAATGCTTCCTAAGTTCAAAATTAAGGATAAAATGAATATGATTAATCCTTAACAACCTTAAACATTCAAAATTCATATCTATAAAACTTTGAAGGATTAGCAATCATGAAAAAGGATACCCTAAACTTAAATTCTTGCATATGTATAAACATTGAATCAGTGAAAGATTTCAGAAAAAATTTTGCAAGAGTTCCCTTTGTATTATTGGCGAAAACCAGTATAGTTATGTCAAAATTGTGAAATACAGCTCTAAAAAATTAGGAAAATATACCATATTAAAGATATTCAAGTTTTACATGGTAATCAACTTTCAGACATCAAATATCGTCATGTTTTATCAATTAAATCACAGTTTACCATACTCACAAAGATTTGCTTCAATTTTTACTATTCGAGAGCAATTCACTACATTATCCATAATTCTCTTGTTCATCATTTTCTCCTTTCATGGATACTCTCAAAAATTCCCTACAATCAAAGCTACCCATAATTAAAACTCTATATTACCAAATACTCCAAGGCAAAATTAAATCAAGATAAACTAGAAGAATGAAAATCAGAAATATGGGTTGCTTCCCAAAAAGCGCTCTTTTAAGGTCCTTAGTTTGACCAAAATAATGTTCATTGTCCTTCAGGTGGATATGAGGCACAGTGAATAATAGGTAGCATTTGTTCTTCATGCCTTTCTAGATCGTTACATGGGTTTAACTTTAAAGTTTGTGATAATTCTCATGCTCCATCTTTCTTCTTCTTGTCCCTCTAATGCTTTGCCAAATATTCTAAGGGACGTCTATCGATTTCAAAAATATTTCCTTCATAGAATCTATGATTCTTCACTTCAAGGGATTGATGGGAACCTGCAAAATAAAGCTTCTTAGCGCTTAAAGAAAAATCATAAACCAATTTGCTGTCATTTAAATTCAATGTTAGCTTCATATGCAGCATATCAATTATAGCTCCTATACTTGCCAAAAATGGTCTACCTATAATAAAAGGTAATTTAGTGTCTTCTTCCGTTTTAACAATCATGAAATCAGTCAAGATAGAAAACTTATCAATTTTTATAGACACATTTTCTAAAATTTCTAGAGGTTGCTAAATAAATCCATTAGCAAATTGAAGGCAAGTTCTAATAGGTTTAAATTCTCCACTACGTACTTTGTCAATCTTATATGAAGGCATCAAATTAACACTCGATCCTAAGTCACATAAAACATTCTCAACAAAAAACTTACCAACTTGGCAGGGAATTGAAATGTCTCCAGGATCTCTTACCTTTGTTATTTCTATGTCCATATTTACCTGGTCGCCTATCACCTCAGACTCTCTGATATTAGATTTTCCTTGATCTGCTCTAAATAGCCTATGGGGAAAAGGGATTGGAGGAACATATGCAGGCGGACCTACATATTTCGACTCCTCCCCTTTCTCCTCATTGTTTTCTAATTCAGGAGTAATGTCCTCAAGTTTGTCCATAGAATCCTTGATAGATTCTCTAGGTGAGTCATTATTTTTGCCACTCACAATAGTGACTGCATTACAATGCTCCCTGGGATTCATCTCGGGTTGTCCCAGAAGTCTCCCTGTGGGTCTACTAGTAGAACTTGCTTGCTGTGCAATCTGATTCTCTAACATCATGTTGTGGGTAGCTAAAGCATACACATGAGATGTCAACTGCTTGACCGCATCAGCGAGGTCATCAGTGCTCTTCTGTTATTTCATGAGAAATCCTTCTAGCATGGTCTCCAAGTTTGACTTATGGGGCTGTCTATATTGTCTTGATTGAAAGCCCGGTGGTGGCCTGTTATTCTGCTGAGGATACTGAGGAGGAGCTTGCCCTTGATTATTCTTGTAGGACAAGTTGGGGTGGTTCCTCCATCCTGGATTATAAGTTGCAGAATACGGGTCATTCACTGGTCTTTGATTGAAATTCCCCAAGGCATTAACTTACTGCTAATTAAGATTTTCTTGAGATGAAGCAATAAACTGACAGTCAGATGAATCGTTCCCTGTTACACCACACACTTAATAGGAAACTGCATTAACGACAACTGAGGGAATGGAAAAGGAATCTAACTTCTGTGCTAATGAATCTACCTTTGCCGCTAAAGATGTCAAGGAACCATTATGGTACTTACCAAATCCCGTGGAAGTAGTACCTCACACGCTCGACCAGTGGTTATGGTTCATGGCCATATCCTCAAGTAGAGCTGTCACCTTTCCATGCCTTTGCTCATGATTGTTCCTCTAGCCGCAACGTCCACCATCAACTTCGTATTATAATCCAATCCATTATAAAAGATGTGGATCAAAACCCATGCTTGGAGTCCATGCTGTGGGAACATATGCTGGAGCTCCTTGAAGCGATCCCAGGTGTCATATATTGATTCTCCATCTTGTTGTGCAAAACATGTAATCTTGTTGCGCAATTGAATGGTTTTGCTAGGTGGAAAGTATTTGTTCAGAAAGGCCTTGGAAAGCTCATCCTAAGTAGTAACAGATCCTGCTAGTAGCGAATATAGCCAAGCTCTCGCACAGTCCTTAAGCGAAAAAGGCAACAATCTTAGTCTTATAGCGTCAGATGAAACTCCATTAACTTTGACAGTATCACAATATTCTAAAAAGACAATTAGATGTAGATTAGGGTCCTGATTTGGGGATCCCCCAAATTGATTTTGCTGGACCATCGTCATCAATACTAGTTTGAGTTCAAAGTTGTTCGCCTCTACATTGGGTCGGACTATGATTGAATTAAAGCCTTGCATGTTCGGTACAGCGAAGTCCCTCAAAGATTGATTGTTTCCCACCATTGCACCTTCTTCATAAATCTTCTGAGTTTGAAACTGCAATCTCCTTCGAAAGCGAAATGTATGCTCAATTTCTGGGTCTACTGGAACTAAAGTACCTGTTCAAGAAATTCTGGGCATACAATGTGTAAGTCAAAACAAAAAATAAAATAACTGTTAAAAAGAAAATAAAAGTAAAAACTAACAATAAAACAAAAGAAAGAAAAGTTCCTAGTGTCCAAACTTATCTAATAAGTCAATATTAAATAGTTGTAATCCCCGGCAATGGCGCCAAAAACTTGATAGTTTTCCGCAAGTGCGCGGAATTATCGAAGTAATAAAAATATATCGTTCCCAATGAGGATTACGTAGTTAAGTATCGACTTTTTGACATTTAAATCTAGGCAAAACAAATGAGTGGTTATGATGAACTTCTAAGCATGAATAATTCAAAAGCAGCTTTTTAGAGGATTCAAGTTCTAAGAGAATCGGGATTTCTGGGTTTCACCACATTGACTATTATAAATCTTATAAAGATAAATTAATCAATAGAAAATATCTATCATGAAAGAAACTTTTCATAATGTATATATCACCTCTTCTCGGAGTGTAATACGGTATTCAATTAAGTTAACTCCATACTCTTGTAACAGTTAGCCTAACTAAACTCATTAAGTTTTATGAAAAGCTGTTTAGATCCTTCAGACGAATCCAACCTACTCTCGTGATTCGATTTGAAGGTTCAATTGAAATAGATCGGACGTTGCGATTCACCTCCCAGTCCTTCTCGCAACGTCTAATGCGCAATTATATGTGGCCAAGGTAAATTACAAAATAAACACAACTTCATTCAAAATAAACACAACTTCATTCAGATCATGATAATAAACACAACCGTAAATCCCGAAACAAGGATCTACTCACTCATGTTCGTAAAGTAAAACAAGTTTGTACGATGAACAAGTAAGAATCTTATAAGAATTGCAAGGAAATCACTAAGACAACAATAAAATCATCTTCTCCTCGATCTGTAGATGAGAAAGAGTCGATCAATCGTTGCTTTTGCGTCGAATCTTGCCGGAATATGCTATGAAACCTGAATTTCGCTCTTGTCACCGCCGCCACTTGTGTTCATCCAAAAAAGCTCTCTAAACCCTCAAAAAATCTGATCTTTTATAGTTAGACCGGTTTGGAACCCATAAAGGAACAGTTCTGCAAAGTTTGGTTCAAATCCGGTTCGAATCGGTGGAGAATCGAGTGAAAAACTCGTCGTGCAAACATTTTCACGTTCCGTAACAAGTTTATGGCTGAGGCCATAAATGTCTCTGTGTGTACAACCTTTTGTACACATAAAGTTGTGAGTCCCCTAACAAGGGGGGCGAAACCCTAAAGCATGGCGCGTATAAAATTTTTAAGCAGCGGAAGAGGGTTTCTAGGGGATCGGATTGATGCATAACATATGATCAACTTGTTAAACCGATTGCAAACATAGAAGATGTCATACCGATGCCATTTCTAGATGGCGACTTGGAAGCAGAGAGCGATAGGGATCTCCTCCAAAGGATGCGCACACAAGATGAAGATGTCGCCTACTCCGATGGTGCTCCTTGTGCTAGCAAGGTTCCAAGAGGTCCTTGTCGTATGGAAGGGAAGAGAGAACCTTTTCTTTGCTTGGCGATTTGCTTCTTGTCGTCAACCCCAAACCACACTCGAATGAGAGAGCCACGGGAGGAAGGAGCGACAATAGGCGTGAAGAGAAGCAATCGTGAGGCGTGGTCATGATTTGGAAACATGGTTTCCAAAAATAGTAAACCACTCTCTTCATGCGACCATGAGATTACCCCAAGCGCATACTCCTCTCCACTTGAACCATGCGCTCACTTGATGAGCTGGTTCAATTTCAGTTTGGTCCAAGACCAATTAACCCAAGCGATTTGGTCTAGATCACAATTAAACCCTAAGGCTCCAGATCCAACCGTTCATCTCTTGATGCTCCTGATCTCACCGATCTAGCATCCATTATCTCAATCGAAGCTAACCGATCTCAAGCCCTAATCAATCAAACATGATCAAACCAGATCTCACTTACAATCAGAGACTAAATCCCTTTAAACTGAACCCAAATAATTCAGTCCACACGATCTGACTTAAGTAAGCCATATCATCAAATTGTGCGACCCT
>JANTFE010020181.1:3426-14369 GCA_027562315.1 Costus pulverulentus
CTTTTGTGGTTGACTCTGATTCTATTGATTCTGATAAATCTCATTATGATTTTTTGTATGATTCTGATTTTGATTCTTCTGATGATGAATTATTTGTGGAAAGACATAAGGAAATTGATTTTGAACAGTCTCACTTTGATTTTGATGATAATTTTGAAATTTATAAGTTATTTGATGTCAGACCTAAGGATCTTGATAAGGATTTGAATGAATCTTCTTTACGGTGTCGTAATATTGGTCCTATTTCAGCCTGAGAGTTTTTGGTATTTTATGGTGTCGTATTTTAAAACTGCTTTCTACTTATCTGAGTAGGTGTCTTCTCGCTATGATTTTAAGAAACTGGGTTGGGAAAAATTTTGATCTTTGGCACTATCATGAACTACTCATCTTTGTCTATCATCTGGATATTTTTTCTGAATTTTAAAGTCCATGGATCGTTCTAAAACACCTAGCATCTTTTCAATTATGATTAATTTCTACAGCAGTTTTCTTTTGACTGTTCTGATTAGCGTTTTTGCTGCAAGTTTTTAAGGTGCTTCAACGACTTGAAACCCTAATTTTTCACTTCAAATATAGAGTTCATGTTTCATTCTATCTTGTGGATTAATTGTTTTCATGAAAATACTTTCTGATAATTCTAGGACACATGGCAACTTTTCAAATATGATTAACTTTTGTGCAGTTTTTGCAGTTTTGTAATCTGAGTAGCCTTCTTTCTGTTAATCCCCTAAATCCCTGAAAGATTTTGATCCTTTGATTTTTAAACATCTGGAAAGAACATGTTTTATTCTACCACATGGTTCTGTCCATTTTTCTTTTGGGTCATTAAATCTTATTTTTGGGTATGGCTACTTTTCTTAAAAGATTCACTGGCTGCACTGTTTATTTTCTACCTGTTATAGCTTCTTTTGTCTCCAGATCCAGAAATCTTCAAAAGCAATTGTCTTCCACCTCTAGCTACCACTGTATCTGCCTCTGACATCACTGTTTCCAGCCGTCAACACTGGATTATACCATCTGCAGATTCTTACTTCTTCTACTGCCTCTATTTCCATTGATTTGATTTATTCATGCAGCAGAATCTTCATTAGTGACTGATTTTTTTATCTATGCAGCATTATTTCTGGCACCCACCAGCCGACGATCTCACCTTCTGGACTGTATTCTCTAGTAGGCCACTAGAGATTACTCACTCCACTGTCGGCACCATCACCATCATTGCTAGCAGCTTTTCAGCTAGCATATGTTCCACCTCTACTTCTTGCCTGCTCGACTCTTTCCACCGGAATCCTCTTCAGACCTCTAACGACATCTTTGATTCTCCCTTGAGAGAATTATTTTTATCATTCTTATGTTTAGAGACTATTTTTAGACTGAGCCTTATGTACCTTAAATTATGTAGGTAAAATTTTCAAAAGGCACATCTTTGGACCTAGCAGCATCTGCGCCAACACTATTTTTGGTCTGAGCCTTATGTATTTTTGGTCAGAGCTTGCTATATAGTTTTGTGAGTATCATTTGCACTCTCATTTATTCATGATTATGGGTTGCATCCTCGATTTGCTTTAGATATATCACTCATTGAGATTTCTATTCTATGAAGTTGCTTGAGTCTATCATGTCACACTTTTGACTATGATTGTTTGAGTTTCATGCTTCACACCATTTGCATTGATGATGATATTTTTGAGGTTTAAAAATTTTATGACTTGAATCCATTTGATGAAAGATGGGTAGATTTTTCTATGAGGATGAATGTTCATGCATGTATGCCTATGAATGGAGATATACCTATTATGCTAAATTTATTTCTTCAATATATGTCTACTTGTTGAAATGCTTCATTGATTGATGCATAAGGTTTTTGGGTAGGTATGTTGTTTAATGAATGCAATCTAAGGGTGAAGCATCTTACTTGAATAAAATGAGCATATGAGTGTAATTTTTGAATTGATGTCAATTGATTAACCTAGTTATATTTAGTCTATTTTATTATTTGTTGGGAAGAAAGAATCCAAGATCCAAAAATAGTGAGAGACTCCCCTACTTGGCACTGTGTAAAATTGACAGTGGTACCTAAGACATGGGTTGAAGTCTATAAAAAAAAGAGAGAGAAAAAAAGAAAATGACTCCTCTACTTGGCACTGTGTAAAATTGACAGTGGTACCGAAGATACGAGTTGAAGTCCAAATAAAAAATATATGTTCTATTTGGGTACATGCCATAAACAAAAAGAAGAGGAAGAAAAATAGAAAAGAAAAAAAAAATTGTGTGGAAAAAGATTTTGGATATCCTATTCCTATAAACAAAGGTAAGATAGATTTAAACTGAAAATTGGGTGAAATCATGAGACTGAGATTTTGTTTATTATGCAAGTTGAAGTTTTATTCGATCAAAGCTGTGAATCATAAAGACTAAATTCAGAGGATGATGTATTTATCTAAAATTTTGTGCAAAAAGTTAGTGAAAAATTTCATGAGTGATTATATTTTATAAATTTATTTTTCATGAAAAGGCATATTTTCCATAGTAGAGTTCTTTATTCTATCTATTTGCTTGAGAACAAGCAAAGTTTGAGCCTTATGTGTTTGATGACACCGAAATTTATAGTAAATTTTATGCCATTTTATATATCTTTTTGTGTCATATTATTACTACTTTGCTTATTTTTATGTCTTTTTTATCAAATATTACAAAATCTACTTCTATTTTGGTATTTCATAATTTTCAGGTAAAAAGGCACAATTTTAAGGCATTTTCGAGCAAAAACAACTACATAGAAGAGTTCTCATCGTCAAGAAGAAGATACACAACAAATTTCACACAAATCCAAGCAAAAACCCAAATTACGGTAGTGCCATAATATCCATTATGGTACCGTAATTTCCAAACAGTGCCGTAATTTCGGAGTCCTGCCGTAATTTGGGAAGCTTTCATATAGACGATTGTACAGCACTGCCGTAACCATGTTTACGGTGCCATAATTCCAGATGATTTTCCACCCGAGAGATTTCAAAGATTTCGGCACTGCCGTAATGATCGTTACGGGCCGTATTTTGGTCCAGAAACATATAGAAGAAAATACGACACGACTGTAACCATTTTTACGGGCTGTAATCTTGACAACTAATTCACAGAGCAAAAATTACGGCACTGCCGAAAAGAGCATTATGGCCGTAATTACAATTAAAAAACGCGAGTTTTACGGGCCTGAATCTTGCGCGGACCATATCTTTTGATCCAGACCTCCAAATTGAGATCCGAAAGAAGTGGTGGACTCATCATAAAGAGGAAAAGACACACGAAGTGAAAGGAAAAAATTTTTATCCAGTATCGAGGGAGCAATCAACAGAGAGTCATCTAGGTTTAGGCCCTACGCCGAGAGGCGTAGAGGACACCTCAGGCCGGAATTTTCACATAGAATCTTTGTTTTGATGAGAGGATGACACACTAGAAGTTTGAAGGAGAAAGGAGCCCAGACGGAGGAGAAATCAACACAAAACCGTGCGCCGCCACTGTTCATCACAGATTACGGCCGTAAACATCATTACGGCCGTACCGTAAACTATTTTCTCTCTCTGTTTTGATTTCCTTCACCATGAATTATTGTAATCTTCCTTCCATGCAAGCTTAAACATCTTATGGGACATGGGGTGTAATCCCCTTGATTTTTTTATGACTAGACATTGATTATTTTGTCATGATAACTTTGTTATGATAGTTTTACTCATGTGATGATTGTCTTTAATTCTCCTTAGTTTTATAAATATCAGCATGTTTTAGAATTTTGTGAAGTAGACTGAGAGCTTGATTGTGAAATTCGGAATCCTAGAAATCATCGAGTTTGGAACTTATCGTAAGAGATTAAGTTTGTTCTTTGAATTCTGATTTTTAGTGATTTTATTGTCATGTTAATAATTTGAATCTAGGATGAGTTATTGTGTTAGATTTGATTTGATGCTGCAAGAGATTGAGTATCGTGTCATCGGAGAACCTTAAGTAGAACCTGTGTTGAGTTTCAGGATGCACGAGAGTGATCCTTGAGATGATTGACTTAGAATTCGGATGCACGAGAGTGATCCTTGAGTTCTTTGTTCAATGATTTACTTATTTTCAGCATTGGATAGATCTTGCATGAGAGTGAGGATTGGTCCTTTGTATGATTGTCTGCGCGAGAGTGAGATGATCTTTTTATGAAGTAAATTACATCTTTATTATAATGAAATTTGATTGACAGCCTTTATTTCTTTCTAGTCAATAGAATCAAGGTGGATGAACCCCTAGTCCCAGTTTTCTTCTCTGATATTTTCCCGTGCACTTTTCGATCATTTGCTACACATCATCTTCAGTTTTCTTAGCTAGTGAGAAAATGATTATTTGGTACTTAACACGTAGGTCTCTGTGGTTCGATATTTTTATTACTTCGAAGTATCCGTGCACTTGCGGATCACAACAAGTTTTTGGCTATAGGCTTAGACAGGAGTTCAACCACACGGTCCGTAATGTACTAGACTAAAGTCATAAGGCGCTAAAGCACCATTTCCATCGCTTCAAAGTGTATGGATAGAGACTCTACCGACTCTACTCTAGATGGGGTACCTTCTTCAATTGTAACGGGCACTGGAAAGGTGGGGTTCTCATAGGGGGCTCCTGATCTAGTAGCATTATGCGGAGTATGCAGAATGCATGCTGAGAATAACCCGCGAAAACAAATATGGAATGCAGTGGAGAGACCGGCAGAGCTAGACAAGAGTTAGCTCCTACCTCCCATCTGATACCAAAATTTGACGCAGCGGAACTATGGGAGGGATGGTCCTTAGTTCAGTACTCTAAGGAGGTGGAAACCATGATGTTGAAATCGTGAGAGGGTCTTGAGACGGGGGAAAAGGAAAGCGTGCACAATCAGAAATCTGGTGAAAAGCTAATGAAAATCGAGGCAGGAGTTTACATGAGCAAAACCCAGTGAGCCAAGAACCACGGATCGAACTACAAACTGAAACTAGTCACTTGAATTGAGGTGCCAACTTTTAAAATGAGCACATGCACACAAGCTCTTCACGATGCTGCGAGGGGGAACACCGCTCGTCCCAAACACAACCAAAAATGGGGATGCATGAAGCTTGGAAAGGACCCAGAGCCCGATGAGGGTTCTCCGGGTGTTTTGATTGAATTGCAAGGAAAGGCAGCGAAGAACGCTGGAGTTACACTAGACCTAGGCTCTCGCATGGCAGAGAGCGTCTACTGCAGCGAAAACTAAAAACAGACAAGCCCTCAGCCCTCTTTTGTAGAACAAGAGGGGGAAGAAGATCACATGATAGTCACATGGGGGTTGTTGGAGAAGCCAACCACCCTTAACTTCCTAAAAGAGGGACAAGATGTCCTCTAACAAACTAAAAGAAGATGTAACTACTCTATAGGGAATCTCAAGGGGGCTGGCGCATGGGCCTTCGTCGCGGGCAGTTGTTTGGGCTGAGTAGTGGGCTAAACCATCACTGAGCAAGCCACTACGAAGCAGCAAAACTTGCTTATAGTGGGCTGGTTCTGCACGTTGTTGGCAGTGTCCTAGGCTGAGTTCAAAACTCAGTTGTGGTAGCTGTCCGTTGGTGGCTCTTGAGGTGGTCCTCGGGGAAGGGGTGCCATGGGAATCGGTTGGATGGATGTCGTTGAGGTTGAAGAAGGGCTCACCATGGCCACATAGCGGTCAGGCAGGGTGCGAGGACGTTACGAACGTCGAACTTCATGCAAAATAGGTCCACTCTTCTTTTTCGAAGCATTCATGGCCTGGCCGTGCTTACCAACACGGGCATGAATGGGTTTTGAGAATTCCTGCGACGCGGTCATAGCTTGGTTGTGTTTCTTGTCATGGGAGTGACAGGTGAGCAGATTTGGGCCGAACTCGACACGGTAGGGGACACGGGCGTGCCAGGGCCAGTCTGGTCACGACCTGGTCGTGTGTCCCATCACGGCTGTGATGAGGCGGCCTGGTTTGAGCCGAGCTGGACACGGTAGGGGCCACGGGCGTGCTGGCGGCCATGATGGCGTTTGCGTTTTGGGTGGGCTGTGTCCGTCATCATGGCCTGGCCATGTCGGCTGGGTTGGAGTTGCGCCGAAGTGGTCACAACGGTGGGCACGGCCGTGTGCGGTGCCGTGTTCATCGTTGCTTCTGGCTGCAAGTTGGTCACGGCCGTGTCTGTCATCACGGCTTGGCTGTGATGGGCGCGGCAATGCTCTATTTTGTCTGGAATTTGCGGGGCATCTTCCTCAAGTCCTGGGGGGGCATTCCCAGGTGTCTTCAATAGTTGTGGGGACACCCCAAGATGGCTCAATGACTCTGTCACTTGGGTAGTAGCAGTGATGTAGTACTAAGTGTCTCTCATTGGTTGTGATGATGAGGCCATCACTACCAACGACAAATCGAATCTCTGGATGATTCAGATCTATTTGGGAGTCTTATGCATCTCGGATGCATGCATAGTGTTGGGCAATGACATTATAGAATGAATGACGCTTTGGGATCGATTGACCTTCGGGTGACCACATTTGACCTTGGTTGACTAGGTTTAGTTAATGGGTCAAGTGTCTTAAAAGTCGACAAATTTATTCGGAGACTTGTCAAATGATTTTAGCATAATCATGAGGGGTCCATAGCTTAAGCGCATAATTGAATATTTATATTCAATTAATTTGGAATAAATATATTATATTTATTCATGACTTAAGTGGTGGGACATGCAACTCAAACTCTATAAAAGAAGGGGCTTGGATGCGCATACATCATGCACTTCTCTTGAAAAACCTAGCTGCCTAGATAGCTTATTCCCTATCAACCCTAGCCGCCAACCTCTTGCTGCCGCCCTTGTGAAGTTGTCACTCCCTCTCTTGTGGTGACAAGCTTCCATCCATTGGTGGTGCAAGAAGACCTTGATGAGCTTCCATCTTCCTTGGTGCCTTCTCTTAGAGCATAGGCGCATCTTTTGAACATGGGCATCTTCTCATCTTCTTCTCCCCTATGCATCAATTATGGTGGCGCATATTGAAGAAGACATCTTCTAGTTAGTGCATCCATCATTGGTAGCACAACTTGAAGACCAAGACACACCTTGGCACCTCTTCTTTGAAGTTAGCGCAAGCAAGGTGAACTCCCAGTGGGCATGGATCTCTTCTCCCGACGCTAGCACCAAGTATGGAGAAAGAGGGATCTTGAGGAGTCCGTGTGTGAACGAGCATAGAGGACGGGCACTTGCGCATCTCAATGTTGTCATCAACAACTCCTAAATTGCAAAGAAAGGTACATGATCTATCATATCCAGTGGTTCTCATGTAAGACATTGATGACACTGAAATTTATAGTAAATTTCATGTCATTTCATATATCTTTTTGTGTAAAATTCATGAACATTTGCTTATTTTTATGCTTTTTTTATCAATTACTATGGAATCTACACTCTTTTTGGTTTTTGATAATTTTTAGGCAACAAGCCATGATTTTCAGGCATTTTCAAGCAATCCAGATACATTAATGAATTCTCACCATCAAGAGGAGATAACATGTCAAATTTCATGAAGATTGGAGCTTTAGACCAAATTATAACAGGGTCGTAATCTATATTACGGTACCGTATTTTGATGGCTACCGTAATATCATAGCACTGCCGTAATTTGGGAATTTTTCATCCAGAAAGATTTTCAGAAATTACGGCACTACCGTAACGATTTTCACGGGCCGTAATTTGGAGCGCTTTCCCACTAGAAATTTTGGCTGAAATTACAGCATTGTCGTAACATATTTCACCGTAAAACAAATACGGTAATACCGTAATTTCGTCCTAACTCATAGTCAATGCAAAAAGGTGTGAAGCATGAAATTCATAGTCAAAAGTGTAAAATGACATATTCAAGCAATGACATTCAATAGAAATTTTAGGTGAAGAAAAGTGTAGAAAATCAAATCAAAATAATCAAAAGTGCAAACAATACTCACAAAACTATATAACAAGCTCAATCATTGTCCAGGGTGTACCGTCAGGCTAGATGCGGCTGGGTCCAAAGATGCGCCTTTTGAAAATTTACCTGCACAATTTTAAATACATACGGCTCAGATCAAAAATAGTTTCTAACTAAAAAATTAATAATAATTTTTCTCAAGAGAGAATCAGAGATGTCGCCGGAGGTCCAAAGAAAGTGCCGGTGGAAAAGAGCTGATAGAGGCAAGAAGCAGAGGTGGGACAAATGCTATCTAAAGATTTGCTAGCAATGATGATGGTGCCGACAATGGAGTGATGATGAGTAGTAGTCTTCAGTGGCTGCTGAAGATTACAGTCCTGGAGGCAAAGTCGTCGGCTGGTGGGTGGTGAGAGATGATGCTGCACAGATAAAAAAAATCAAAGTCAATAATGAAGATTCTGCTGCATAAATAAAATCAATGGAAACAGAGGCAGTAAAAGAAGTAAGAGGTTGCTGATGGTATAATCCAGTGTCGAAGGCTGGAAACAATGGTGTTAGAGGTAGCTGGAGTGGTGGTGATTGGGCTGGCTAGACGTGCTACAAATCTGGAAAAGAAGCTGCTGGTGTCCAAGGATAGCAGAGCAGCCTACTGATTCAGTTACAAAAAGTAACTATACCCAAGAATAATAATTAATGATCCATAAAGAAAATAGACAAAGCCACGAAGTAGAATAAAACTTGTTCTTTCTGGGCGTATGAAAATTAAAGGATCAAAATATGTCAGGAATTTAGGGTAACAACAGAAAGAAGGCTAATCAGATTAGTCAAGAAAAACTGCTGTAGAAATTAATCAATTCCCAAAAGATGCTATGTGTTTTAGGTTGATCTATCAACTTTAAAATTCAATAAAAATATACAAATAATAGAAAAAGATGAGTACTTCATGTTTATGCCAAAGATCAAAAATTTCCCAACCCAATTTCATAAAATCACAACGAGAAAACACCTAATTAGATAAGCAGAATGCAGATTTCGACTTACGGGCGTGAAATTCCTTACGGCAGTGCCATAATATACACAAAACTCTCGGGTCAGAAATCACTCAAAAATACGGTAAAAATGATTATGGCCCTGCCGTAAAAGTAACAAAACCTTCTGGTCAAAAATGAACCAAAATAACGGTACCGTGAAAATGATTATGGTAGCACCGTAAAAGCCATAAAACTTTCGGATAAGAAAACACTCAAAATTATGGCACGTGAAGTCGAAAACGGTCAGAAATTACAATACCGTAAAATTGCTTACGGTAGTGCCGTAAAAATCAATTAACTCTCATGAAAGAAATCAACCCAAATTACGGCCAGTGAATAAGATTACGGTAGTGCTGTATTTTGCGCAAAGTTTGATTTTCCCTACAAAAGGAAAAGAAAAATTAATTCTAAAAATAAGCTAAAATAAAATAAACTAAACTTAAGTAAGAGTGCTTGGGTTTATGATAATTTTCAGGCAAAAAGGCATGATTTTTAGGCGTTTTCAAGCAATCTAGATGCATGAATGAATTCCCACCATCAAGAGCAGATAACATGTCAAATTTCATGAATATTGGAGCTTCAAACCAAATTATGGCAGGGCCGTAATCTATATTACGATACCGTATTTTGATGGCTACCGTAATATCAGAGCACTACTGTAATTTGGCAATTTTTTATCAAGAAAGATTTTCAAAAATTACGGCACTACCATAACGATTTTCACGAGCCATAATTTGGAGCGCTTTCCGACCAGAAATTTTGGCTGAAATTACGGCACTGCGGTAACATATTTTACGGTGTCGTAATTGCTAGACAGTTTAAATCAGAGAACTCGACTGAAATTATGGCAGTGCCGTAAGCATTTTTATGGCCGTAATTACAACCTGGATACGCGATTTCCACGGTCAAATTTGAGTCCAATTCTTACGGGATCGATTGTGGATGATCTAGGCCATTAAATCCAAAGCTGTAAGAAGCAAAAAGCAAACTTTCGATGAGACGAAGGGGGAGACACCAATAGCCCTAATTTTCATCCACTAACAAAGGAGAAATCGAGTTTCACGCCGCCTCCTTAGGGTTCACCGCCGGGAAGCGTACACGCATCTCCAGCCGTGAAATTTGATGGGAAGCTTCGCTTGGAGCCAGAGAACATACCCCAGAAGTTTCAACGCGAAAGGATCTCAATCGGAGGAGAAATCGACGAAGAACCCAGCGCCAACACTGTTCATACGCTTATTACGGCTGTAATTTTCATTACAGCCGTGTGGTTATTCGTTCTTCCCCTTTCTTTTTGATTTCTGATCGCTAAAAACTATGGTTTATTGTAATCTTTTCTCCATGCTAGCTTAAACCTTTTATGGGACATGGGGGAGTAATTCCCTTTGATATCTTAATGACAACATAAACTTTTCATTACTTCGTCACGTATAATTTTAGCATGATAATTCTACTTTTGTGATGATTGCTCTTTGATTCTCCATAGAAACATGTTATTAATCACGTTTTAGAGTTTTCGCAATAAGGACCGAAAGGTGACTTGCTTGAGAACTTGGAACCCTAGAATTGAATGTTAGGAACTTACTGTAAGAAATTAGGTTAGTTCTTGCTTCTTGATTTTAGAAGAATAATTGTAATGTTTAATAATATGAATCTAGGATTGAGTCAATTTATCAAACGTGAAGATCTTGTGCGAAAGTAATGATCAGAACGTTGGAGAACTATAAGTAGAACTTGTGTTAAGACTCGGATGCATGAAAGTGATCCTTGAGATTCCACTCGAGATGATCCACTTAGAATTCGGATCCATGAAAGTGATCTTTGAGTTCTTCGATGGATGATTTAATTATTTTCAGCATGGGATAGTGTTGGGGTATGCCCTTAAGGCTAATGTTTGAAGCCTTGGGATTATTTCAGTATCATGTATAAACTCTATGTTTATAAAGGCAATGGTTGTTATTCAGGTTGTTA
>JANTFE010020190.1:16191-44889 GCA_027562315.1 Costus pulverulentus
GGAAAAAGTCCTACAATTAGGCAAAAATCCCAAAATTTTAACAGATAAAAAATACAGAAACAGAATTTCTAACCTTAAATCAAAATTCAGAAAATCGAGGGCGTTACAGAAAATGCCTAAAAATCATGCCTTTTTACCTGAAAATCATCAAAAACCAAAAAGAGTGTAGATTCAGCAGTATTTGATAAAAAAGACATAAAAATAAGCAAATTACAGCAGTGCTCTGATATTGTGGTAGCCGGTGAAAATACGGTACCATAATATAGATTACGACCTTGCCTTAATTTGGTCAGAAGCTCCAATCTTCATGAAATTTGACATGTTGTCTCCTCTTGATGGTGGGAATTCATTCATGCATTTGGAATTACTTGAAAATGCCTAAAAATCATGCCTTTTTACCTGAAAATCATCAAAAACCAAAAAGAGTGTAGATTCGGCAGTATTTGATAAAAAAGGCATAAAAATAAGCAAAGGTTTATGAATTTGACACAAAAACATATATGAAGTGGCACAAAATCTACTATAAATTTCGATGTCATAAGATGCCTACATCCATATCTCTTCAATTAGCTGATCGATCAGTGCGCCGACCAGTTGGAATCATTGAAGATGTGCCAGTAAAGGTTGGAGAGATTTTTATCCCTGCAGACTTCATTGTGCAAGAAATGGAAGAGGATACTCGACTACCCATCATCCTGGGGTGCCCCTTTCTCGTAACTGTCAGCGCTGTTATTGATGTGAAAAATGGGAAATTGACATTGAATGTTGGTGAGGAGAAGTTAGAATTTGACTTGTCTTTTACTCTAAAAAAGCCTTCTTTTGTAGGGTCCTACTGCAACATGGAAACTGTGCAGGACAACATTGAACTTACCTTGCCGACCACCGAAGACACCTTGGAAGTCTATCTACTGAGTGATGAACACGAGAACGACACTGATGAACCTCATGACCAAGTAAGAAGTTTGGGGATTGCTGACACCGAGAGATTCAGGAAACTGCAATTTGAAAGTCTTTAAGAGGTTAAATCTGGTCCTTCTGAAAAGAAGGAGTTAGAACTCAAATCCCTCCCAAATAACCTTAAATATGAATTTCTCGATGCTAATTCTACTCATCCTGTGATAATTAGTGCTGATCTAAATGCAGAGGAAACCGAGAAGCTTCTTAAAGAACTGCGCCTCCATAAATAGGTAATTGGGTATTCATTAGAGGATATTAAGGGGATTAATCCTTCGTTCTGTATGCATAGGATCTTTTTGGAGTGCGATAGCAAGGCCTCTGTGGAGTTCCAGCGCTGTTTGAATCCAAACATGAAAGAAGTGGTTAAGAAAGAGATATTGAAATTACTTGATGAGGGGGTCATCTACCCAATATCAAACATTGAATGGGTAAGTCCGGTGCATATAGTACCTAAGAAGGGTGGAGTCACTGTAGTCAAGAACGAGAACAACGAGCTTATACCTACCCGCACTGTGACTAGGTGGCGCATGTGCATTGACTACAGGAAGCTAAATAAAGCCACGCGCAAGGACCACTACCCACTTCCATTTACTGACTAGATGCAAGAATGGCTAGCAAATAATTTTCACTTATGTTTCCTCGATGGCTTTTCAGGGTTTTTCCAAATCCCTATTCATCTAGAGGATCAAGAAAAGACGACCTTCACCTATCCATATGGGACATTTGCCTATCGCCGAATGTCATTTGGGCTATGTAAACGCCCCGACTACTTTTCAAAGATGCATGGTTTCAATTTTCTCTGATATTGCAGAAAACATAATGGACATTTTTATGGATGATTTCTCAGTTTATGGCACCTCATTTGATATCTGTCTCGCTAACCTCTCTAAAGTCTTGCACAGGTGCGAAGAAGTCAATCTCGTCTTAAATTGGGAGAAGTGCTATTTTATGGTACGAGAAGGGATAGTGCTTGGACACTTAATCTCAGAACGCGGGATTGATGTCGACTGGTCCAAAGTGGATGCCATTGAAAAGATGCCCCCGCCTTCCTCTAAAAAGGGAGTTCGAAGTTTTCTTGGGCATGCCGGCATTTATGGCCATTTTATAAAAGATTTCTCTAAAATAGCTAGACTATTGACTAATCTACTCGCTAAAGATGTTCATTTCTTTTTTCATCAGGACTGCATGACATCTTTTGAAAAATTGAAGAAAGATTTGATCTCAGCCCCTGTCATGCAGCCACCAGATTGGTCACTTCCGTTTGAACTTATGTGCAACGCCAGCGACTTCATAGTGGGGGCAGTCTTAGGACAACGGGAAGACAACAAATTACATGCCATCTATTATGCTAGTCAGACACTGCACGAAGCTCAGATCAACTACGCTACCACGGAAAAGGAGCTCCTCGCTATTATCTTTGCTTTTGACAAATTTAGATCCTATGTCATCGATTCAAAAGTAATTGTTTACACTGACCACGCAACTATCAGGTACCTCCTGGGTAAGAAAGATGTGAAGCCACGGTTGATTCGTTGGATCCTCTTGCTTCAACAATTTGATCTTGAAATCTACGACAGGAAAGGCTCAGAAAACTTAGTGGCTGACCACTTATCACGATTACCACACGATGACAACAATGAAAAGGGCTGCCATGACATTAATGATTACTTCCCTGACTAATAGCTTTTAGCTCTGACAAGAATTGAAGCTCCTTGGTATGCTGACTTCATCAATTATTTAGTATCTGATATTATTCCCTTTGATCTCTCATGGCAGCAAAAGAAAAGATTTCTGCATGATGTCAAACACTATTATTGGGATGACCCTTTACTATTTAGACGATGTGCCAATGGACTTTTCCAGCGTTGCATACCTAACGAGGATATCCAAGATGTACTCTATCACTACTACTCATCTCCCTATGGGGGCCACACTAGTGCTTCGAAGACGGCCTTCAAAGTGCTATAATCCTGACTTTACTGGCCCACTATCTTTCGGGATGCTTCGTGATTTATCACCCATTGTGACCAGTGCCAGCGGTCAGGAAATATTTCCAGATGATATGAGTTACCGTTAAATAACATCCTGGAACTAGAAATCTTCAATGTATGGGGAGTGGATTTCATGGGACCATTCCCATCATCTTGTGGACATTGCTTCATACTGGTTGCTGTGGATTATGTTTCCAAGTGGGTAGAGGCCTCAGTTGAACAGACATCTGATGCGAAGGCGGTAACAAAGATGCTAAAGCGCACCATTTTCCCTAGATTTGGTGTATCGCGAGTATTGATCAGCGATGGAGGGTCCCATTTTCTGAATCACAAGTTAGGCTCCTTGCTAAAGAAATATCGAGTAACCCATAAAGTTGCAACTCCTTATTATCCACAGACCAGCTGGCAAGTAGAAATCTCCAACAAAGAAATAAAGAATATCTTGCAGAAGACGGTCAACTTCTCGCGAACTGATTAGTCATTGAAGCTAGATGATGCACTTTGGGCTTATAGGACAGCCTTCAAAACCCCACTGGGAATGTCTCCCTATCAACTAGTGTATGGTAAATCGTGCCACCTGCAAGTAGAAGTTAAGCACATAGCCTATTGGGCAGTTAGAAAGCTGAACTATGACCTCCAATGTGCCGGCGATAAAAGGAAGCTTCAGCTCAACGAACTTGATGAAGTCCGCCTGTTTGCCTATCAAAATGCAAGTATCTATAAAGATCGAACAAAGCGATGGCATGATAAGCACATTCTCATAAAGAATTTCCAAGTGGGAGATCAAGTTATTCCTTTCAACTCCTGCTTAAAACTATCTCCAGGAAAATTGAGGACACGATGGTCTGGGCCATTCATTGTAAAGAAGATCTTTCAACATGGAGCTGTTGAAATATGGAGCCAGCGAACAGGAGAGTTCAAATTGAATGGACAACGACTGAAACTCTACTTTGAAAGTGATATCATCGACAAGGTCCTCTCTTTGCACATCTCTGACCCCGCACCATCAGACCCACCATTGGCACCACGCTGGTCAAGATAGTGACCTTTAAGAAGCGCTCGTTGGGAGGCAACCCAACCTTTTGCTTACTTTCTTTCTTATTTATTTTTGTCATTTGGACTTAGTAGCTTTTTAGATTTCCTTTCATATTTATGCTTTCTAAGCTATACCCTACGGATGGTAATTTTTTTGGAATTTTTCAGGTACCTACGAGCCATGCACGGGCGCACCCGTGCATCCATGCACGGCCATGAACGGCTCGTCAAACTTGTCTGCTAAGAGTGCCGAAGCTTTCACGGGTGAGCCCGTGTACGCATGCAAGGCCATGCTTGATCTTGTTATAAAGAAGCGCGCCGTGCACACCCTTGTTCACACCCATGTATGAAACCCTAGCCGCTGCCACTGCCGCTTCAATCCGCCACCTCCGGTACCCGATCAGCCTCCGGCGACCTTCCATCATCTTCTCCATCTTCTGGCGACTATTTCTCCCAAAATTTTGGCATCGATCCGTGCCTCCCGTCGCCGCTGCTTTGACTTCGCCACCACTTCGAGCCCGTTCGCCGGCGCCTGCTATTCTGTCGCCGCCGATCATCCTCCTTCGCGGTTGACACCTCCGACGCCTCCTCTACACCAGCTACTCCTTTCCCGTCACCTTCCTACGCCACCAACATGTCTCGACGCAAGCAAGCCACATCCAAGCGCCGAGCTTCTTCTTCCAGTGCTACCGCCAACCAACAACCACCGCCTACTCCGCCACCCAGTCCTTATGGCATCATCTGCCACGATCCAGAGCAGTTAACGAAGCTGAACGCTCTCACGCGCCGCCAAGTGATCACAACATGGTTTCTGGATCATGCGACACTAAGTACACTAGGCTTCCATGAAGATGTACAATGTCTCTTCCAGCGTGTGGGCTGGGATCAGTTCTTCACGATATCCTACCCATCATATATTCCTATTGTGCTGGAGTTTTTGTCTTCCATGGAATTTCATGCGAATATCCATGCCGATGAAGATGATGGCAGCCTTTCTTTTTGACTCAACAACACCGAGTTCATTGTTACCTTGTCAAAGCTGAATCAGATCTATGGTTTTTCTACTAATGGGACAAGGCTAACTCCAAGAGCATTCAATGCCCACCATTTTTGGGGACAACTAACTAGTCTTCCACTTTTTGACACCAGAACTGCCAGAGCCACCTCTCTCAGCAACCCTGTTTTGAAGTATGTGCATCGTGTCATGGCACATACTATCTTTGGCTGAGGAGAGTCTAACGACCTTGTTCAGGCATCTGAACTTCTGTATCTCTGGGCGATGCTGCATGGAGTCCGGCTCAACATAACTTTCTACTTTGCCAAACAACTCCAGAAAGTCTATAGGGCACCGAAAGGTGCCATTGCTCTTGGGGGACTTCTTACCCCACTTGCTCTTGCAGTTGGAGTACAACCCTATCACATGAAGCAAGCCCGGGGGAACTCCTAACTTGATCTTGACGCCTGCATCTCGATGTAGATGATAGTTGAGGAAGGAGAACTCTACAGCCTACTCTTCCCCGGGAGCAATGCCAAGCTACCATTGCCAAATCCAGCACGCAGCACAGTCCGCGAGCAGCGAAATTGGAGGGTTGAGGCAGTTGAGGATCATGACGTTCCTCTTGAGACTGAGGCACCACCACCTTCTCAGTGACCTACTTCTCAGCTTGACCGCATGGAGACTATGATCCAACTTGTCTGAGATACCCAACAAGTGACTCATCTTACCGTCAATGAAGGGCTCGATCGGCTTCACAATCTTGAGACTGAGGTAGAACGTCAGGGACAAGTACAGTCCTCCCTCTTAGAGTCTATTCATGACCTTCAGGCGAGACTACGTCGGTGCTGGGGATGAGCACCATCGGTTTCACCTTCACTTGGTCAGCTTTCTATGTTTCCAGTAGTTTACTTTAGTTGTTAGTTATTAGTTTTCTTTTGCTAGATTGTCATCTCCCTTTTTGCATGTTTGAGATTTCTCGTTGTATCAACATCTTAAGTGTCTAACCCACCCCATATCCATAATATTTGCTTTGCCTCTAGAATTGATTTGTTCTATGGATACTTAATTGGTTTGGGATGGGAATCTTGGCCGTTTTTATATGTCTATATTTGTTGTAGTTTACACATATGGCTTTTGGGTTATGTGCAGTTGAATGATCTCATTAGCTCAGTTAGTTATTTCTATTATCCTGGTTAGTATGCTTGTTGCCTTCATCTTAACCCTAACGTGCATCACATTTCAATGATTCCTTGTATCTTGACTTCATAATTCCATTATTATTTGTACATTTTGTCATGGGGATCAGAAATAATAATAGTAGTACCGAAGTGGTACCAATGCAAAGCTTGGCACTTGGCACTGTTCTTAGCATTACATGAAACAGGATAGTGGTACCTAAGCACACATTACTTGTCATTCTTGGATCTATCCCACAATTAAAAAAAAAGAAAAAAAAGGCACCACTTGGGGACTATGTGGTACTGATGCTATTTTCCCATGACTTGATATACAATCACATGATTTGTGAATGCTTGATCAAAGGTATGATTTGCATGAGATGCATGCTAAAGGTTTTTGGTGTTGTCAACATTGCATATTACAATGGAATGTATTAATAATACTTGATTTAATTTGCTTTTAATACTGCATTATAACCTAAAGCTTATTGTGAACATATTATAACTTTGTAGACTTAATTAAGCTGTTTGAGATTCCCCATTTCATCCCATCATTTTGTTCTAGACAATTCAATTGCTTGAGGACAAGCAAAACTTTAAGTCCGATGTATTTTGATAGCATGCAAATATATTATATATCACGACCTATTTCTACTATTATTTTGGAGTCAAATGCATGTCTTGTCTCATTTATTTGCCTAAATGCTTTACATTATTCAGAATCTTCACTTTTCCCTGTTTTCATTGAAATGTAGGGAGTTCATCCTAAAATCGGTGGAATTTGGAAGATCTGAAACTGTGGGACGATTCCTCATGATGAGACAAAGCTGCATGTAAAATTTTAGCCCAAGCAGACTTTTTTATGCTCTTCACGGGCAAGGCCATGTATCCATGCACGGCCATGGATGACACTATTTTCCTAGATTGCGCCGAACCATTCACGGGCATGCCCGTGCACCCATGCATGGTCGTGAAGAGATCGGCCAACTTTTCCAGAACTCGACGACGAGTTCACGGCCACACCAGTGAACACATACACGGCCGTGAAGAGTAAGTTTTCAGAAAATCAACCTCGACGAGCAGTTCACGGCATGGCCGTGCGTCCATGCACGGTCGTGAACGGTTCCACCTTGTTTTGACAGGCGTTCGGTTTTTTGCTTTTAACTTACTATTCCTGGAGCGAAATTTGCTAAAATTTTACGGAGACCTTCCTAACTTGAAGATGGACATTTGGGATTGGAATCATGCAATTTGGGGAGGGGGTTGAGGAGAACGAAGTGAAATGGCGAGACCTAGGGTTTTTGAGCATTTTTCTGGACGGCGACATTGTTCTGGCACGATTTCTTCCTCATTTCAACGCTGAAGATCGTGCTCCACCCTCTTGCATCAAGGATTTACTCCTCCCTCTGGTTTGAATCAATTTGTATGAGAGATTTCATGTGTTTAACGATGTATCTCGTAGCGTAAACTTCTTTTTGGGGTTTGGGCGTAGCCCACTATAAGAATGTTGAATATTAATGCTTGATCTATATATTTCTCATATTTGTCTTTGTTCTTATTCATGTCTAGGAAATTTTAATTAATGATTATGTACTGGCCATGCATATTTTTGTTTTAGATGTTGTGGGAAGGACTGAGAGGTGAACCACAATCATCGGATCGCCTTAGACTGGACTGGTGATTTCGGCCACGAGAGTTATCAAAATCACCCGAGGAACCCTAATCCTTCACATAACTCATTGGGTCCACTTAACCCGGTAAGCCACGAGAGTAGGAGACTTGGGTCAAATTGGACACCGGACCATGTCCTGAGAGGGAGCGTGTTTGTACCTTAGGACGGATTACCTTAAGAATATAGGTAAAAATTCATTTAAAATATTAGCATTAATTTTCTTGCATGCTTCAGTGTGATGAAACCTGAAACCCTGATTTTCTCTCAAGACAGTAAAACCCCGATTGCTTGTTTCCTGTTCTGCTTGTTCTTGATTAGCATTAGTTTACTTTCTTGCATTAGGATTTAGTGACACTCCTTTTATTTTAAACTTAAATCCTTTCTTTGCCAAGCAAGGAATGGATACAATGTTTTTAGAAAGTTAAGTACATAATAGCAATGATCTAGTTCTAATTGAAGTCCAGAAGGCAGGGAGAGAGTCAAAATTCCTATAGCAATAGTAGAAACTTGTGCCCCATTTCTAACTCATAGGTCAATCTCTCCAGCCTGCACCGATCTACTTTTCTCGAGCCCCTGCATATTACGACAGGTTTTGTGACTTTTATGGCAGAGCCGTAATCATTTTTATGTGCCCTGTTTTTGAGTGATTTCTGACCCAAAAATTTTATGCAAATTACGACACTACCGTAAGGAATTTGATGTCCATAATTTCAAATCTGCATTCAGCTTATCTGATTAAGTGTTTTCTCACTGTGATTTTAAGAAATAAGGTTCGAAAAAATTTTGATCTTTGGCACAAACATGAACTACTCATCCTTGTCTATTATTTGGATATTTTTATTGAATTTTAAAGTTCATGGATCATCCTATAAAACATAGCATCTTTTACTAACTGATTAATTACTGTGCAGTTTTTCATTTAGAAATCTAAGTAGCCCTCTTTCTGTTAATACCCTAAATTTCTGAAAGATTTTGATCCTTTAATTTACATACGCCTGGAAAGAACAAGTTTTATTCTACTACATGGTTTTGTCTGTTCTCTTTATGGATTATTAAATCTTATTCTTGGGTATAGCTACTTTTTGTAACTGAATTAGTAGGCTGCTCTGCTATCCTTAGACACCTGCAGCTTCTTCTCTAGATTTGCAGCACCTCTAGCCAACCCAACCACCACCACTCCAGCTACCTCTGACACCACTGTTTCTAGCCGTCGACACTGGATTCTACCACCAGCAGCCTCTTACTTCTTCTACTGCCTCTGTTTCCATTGATTTTATTTTTGTAGTAGGATCTTCATTAGTGACTCTGATTTTTTTATTTATGCAGCATTATCTCTCGCCACCCACCAGCCGACAACTTTGCCTTCTGGACTGTAATCTCCAACTAGCCAATGGAGACTACTGATCATCACTCAACTATCGGCACCATCATCTTCAATGCTAATAGCTCATCCACCGGCATCTACTCCACATCAGCTCTCTTTCTATCGGCACCTTCCTTGGACCACTGATGACATCTCTGATTTTCCTTTGAGAAAAATATTTTCTATCAAGTTTTTTTAAGCAAGAAACTATTTTTGATCTGAGCCTTATGTACCTTAAATTGTGCAGGTAAAATTTTCAAAAGACACAATTTTGGACCTAGCACCACCTCCCCCGACGGTACACCCCAGACGATGATTGAGTTTGCTATATAGTTTTGTGAATATTGTTTGCACTTTTGATTATTTTTATTTGATATTATTATCTACACTTTTCTTCTCCTAAAATTTCTATTTGATGAGATTATATGAATCTATCATTTTACACTTTTGACTATGATTCTATTAGTTTGATGCTTCACACCTTTTGCATTGATTTTGACATTTTTGATGTTTAAAAATTTTTATGATTTGAATCCATGTGATGAGAGTTGTGTGAACTTTTCTATGTTTATGCACGTCAATACCTGTGAATGGAGATATTCCTATTATGTTGAATTTATTTCTTTAATATATATCTACTTATTGAAATCCTTCATTGATTGATGCATAAGGTTTTTGGGTAGGTATGTTGTCTGATGAATGCAATCTAAGAGTGAAACATCTTTCTTAAATAAAATGAGCATATGAGTGTAATTTTTGAATTGATGTCAATTGATTAACCTAGTTGATGTTTAGTCTATTTTACTTGTTGTTGGGAAGAAAGAGTCCAAGATCCAAAAAGAGAGAGAGACTCCCCTACTTGGCACTGCATAAAATTGGCAGTGGTACCAAAGATATGAGTTAAAGTTTGTAAAAAAGAGAGAGAAAAAAAAAAGAAAATGACTCCTCTACTTGGCACTATGTCGAATTGACAGTGGTACCGAAGATAAGAGTTGAAGTCCAAATAAAAAAATGTGTATCTATGTGGGTACATGCCATCCAAAAAGAATAAAAAAAAAGTGAGATTTTGAGTGGAAAAAGATATTAGATATCCTATTCCTGTAAACAAAGGTAATATAGATTTAAACTGAAATTGGGTGAATTCATAAGACTGAGATTCTATTTATTATGCGAGTTGCAAAATTTTATTTGATCAAAGTTGTGAATCTTAAAGATTAATTTCAGAGAACAATGTATTTATCTGAAATTTTATGCAAAATGTTGGTGGAATATTTCATGAGTGATTATATTTTAGAAATTTATTTTTCATAAAAGAGCATATTTTCCATACTTAGCATTATTCTTTGTTTTATTTGCTTGAGGACAAGCAAAGTTTGAGCCCTTTGTGTTTGATGACACCAAAGTTTATAGTATATTTTGTGTCATTTCATTTCTCTTTTTGTGTCATATTTATACTATTTTGCTTATTTTCATACCTTTTTATTAAATATTACAGAATCTACTTTTTTTTATTTTTCATGATTCAAGTAAAAAAGTACCATATTTCGAAGGATTTTGGAAGATCTGAGCACACCAATAAATTCCAGTTGTCGAGACAAAGCCGCCCGTGAATTTTCATACAAATCAGAGCACGTTTGAAAAATATACCCTTGCCGTAATAGAAATTACGGGTGTAATTTTCTGACTAGAAATACACCACTGCTATAATGGTTTTTACGGGCCGTAATTTTGGTCCAGAAATCCATATAAGAAATTATGGCACTGCCGTAATTATTTTTACTGGCCATAATTTCAGCCCAGAAACATGCAGAAGCAAAATAGGCAGTGCCCTGATCGAAATTACGGCCGTAATTTTAATTTTGAACGTGTCTTCCACCGCCTCCGAAAGCCCAATTTTTGCGATGCAATATTTGAAGATCTAGGGCACCAATTGAAAAACCGTAAAAAGGAGATTATTCTGTGATTGAGGAGAAGATTTGAGGACAAGAATCATCTAATTTCACGAAGAATCGAGGGAGAAATCAGAAAGGGCGTCCCTAGGGCACGGCCTCTCATTGAGAGGTGTAGAGGCCATCTCAGGCCACGATTTTCACAAGGAAGCTTCGTTCGGAGGAGGAGAGGATACACTGAAAATTTCATATCGAAAGGAGTTTGATCGAGGGAGAAATCGAGGAAAGAAGATTCGGCCATGAATAGTGATTCACGATTTTACTGTAGTAGTACTGTTCATCCGAGATAAAAATTACGGGGTTCTGTAATTTTTTACAGCTCCGTAAAATCAGTAACTTTTCTATTTTCCCTCTGTCGAATTCTGATTTTCTAATGAATTTTTATTGTATTTTTAACTCCATGGTAGTGTAACTTTCCTTTGAACATAAGGGGGTAATCCCCTTGAATTTTTATGACTAGATAACTTTTATTTCGTTAGTATAATTTTGATATGATAATTCTACTTGTGTAATGATTGCCTATAACTCTCCATAGTTTTCTTATTATCATGCATGTTTTTAGAGATTTCGCAATATGGACTGAAAGGTGATTTGCTTGAGAACTTGGAACCTTAAAATTAAATATTAGGAACTCAGTGTAAGAAATTAGGTTAGTTCTTATTTCTTGATTTTAGAAGAATAATTGTCTTGTTTGATAATTTGAATCTATGATCGAATTATTTTGTTAAACATGAAGATCTTGTGCGAAAGTGAGGATTGGAACGTTGGAGAACCTTAAGTAGAACCTGTGTTGAGACTCGGATGCACGAAAGTGATCATTGAGATTCCACTTGAGATGATCAACTTAGGATTCGGATGCACGAAAGTGATCCTTGAGTTCTTTGATTGATGATTTACTTATTTTCAGCTTGAGATAGATCTTGTGCGAAAGTGAGGATCGGTCCCTACATGATTATTTGCACGAAAGTGAGATAATCCTTTTATGAAGTAAATTATATCTTTATCATCATAAAATTAGACTAACAACCTTTTATTCATATCTGGTCATTGAAATTAAGGTGGATGAAACCCTAGTCCTAGTTTCTCTCTGATTTCGTGTTCTTTCTATCATTTACTTGCATTATAATCGATTGCTTAGCTAGTAAGAATACAACTATTTCGTATTTAACATGTAGGTCTCTGTGGGATCAATATTTTTTATTACTTCGAAGTATTCGTGCACTTGCGGACACAACACAGGTCGTTCCAGTATATCCACCACTGATATACTCATATATCTGCGTTAGCACCTTTTGCCTAACCAGTCAATATACCAATCTCTCAAGTACCATAGCTGTCTCATATCCACTAAGGTACATTGACTATGGACAATAATTTGAGCACATATCCAATCTGTCTCCAGGGACATTATCATGTATGTACACAATCGCAGATGCAGACAAACAATGATAATGACAATGCGAGAATGATATATAAATATCAGAGTCAAGTAGTACAAAGATGGACTAATACTAGGTCTTAGGGCATATACACCAACAATCTCCCACTTACAATAAGACCTAGAGTTTGAGGAACCTCAACCCCATATCCCTTCCAGGACCTTCATGCTTCTGCTGCGCTAAAGCCTTGGTCAGTGGGTCTGCTAGATTGTTCTTTATGTCAACTCTGCTTTATTGTTCTCTATGTCAACTATGCTAATCTTTTGGATTTTTAGATTATTTTTCTAATCGATTTAAGATCATAGGCACACGTAGTTTTGTCAAGTAGGACGGGCATTGTGTCATTTGGACTTGCCGGGTCTCTTGATCTAACAAAATTGCCACACTATTGGTCTATAAAATCGTCATGAAACTTAATCGCAAATAACTAAAAGATTTGTGATAAGAATATAAGGAAAAGAAATTTGTTTTATGAGAAACTAAAATTTCAGATTTTGAGTTTTTCATGAGCATATAAAATTGCATGAGTAAGTACCTTGTTTGTGCATGATGTTGTGATCATTAGTCAAGCCCCTTAGCATGCCTGTGTTGTATTCTTGTGAGGCCTGCGTGCCGCCTTTCTTTTTCTTTTGTTTTGTAATTCAAAATGAGGATTAGGTGGTGCACCCTACATGAATCTTTATGGCATGCTTGCTTGGTTGCACACCTAGTAAGGTGGCGCAACAAGCATCTACCTTGTTGGCGCAAGCATGCATGGTGGCACAGGGAAGCATGGCCGAGCCCTTGGGCTTGTGAGCTAGCTTTCTTGGCCCTTGCATGGTGACGCATCTTCCTTGGAGGAGGAACCATGGCATTGACCGAACCCATGAGAATGCTTCTAGGGTTTCCCTGAAAGTACCTCGAGGGTTTGAGAGCTAAACCATGGAAAGGAGGACCTTCGAGCCAACGTTGAAGATCAAGCTAGAGGTCGGCTAGGCTAGGTCTAGTTTTAGAGGCTTGTGTCCTAGGTCAATAGTTGAACCCCTTTTGGTATGGGTTGGTTCAATGTCTTGAATGAGTTATGATCACTTCATCCCTTTCCTGTTTTCTTACTTGCTAAAGCATGCCTATGATGTTTTATTGTTATGTTATCACTATAGGATTGCATGACTGTAATGTTAGACATAAGATAAAACTGTGACGATGAGACCTCAAAAGCCCTCACTCAAAATATCAAGTCTAGTAGTCTTCTAATGCATAGCCCTCATCAAGCTATCGATCAGTGGTGTTGTGAACTGTTTCCCACCCTCGTGGGACACACCCACTTATCTTTAGAAAGTGTGTGGTGACAATGGTTTCCCCAGTCCAGTATTAACCTAGACGTGCCTTCGCAAGGAAACTCGTTGGCCCTGGGCATAACGGTTAGGAATGGACTGGACTTGATTTTCACATATGCTCGGCATATGATGAAGCTCTAGAGGCATCGTTGAGAGGTTAGGGTTTCATGCTATTTCCAGCCCTCGCTAGACATGGAATGCCTAGACTGTCTCAATAAGGGCAGTTGCTAAGAGCAATCGGTCGGCGTGCCCACCTTATGAAGCATGGGTCACTTTGTGCATCTCATCCCACCCTCGTGGGACGCAAAGCCTACTGTGGAATAAGGATCTCATCTCACTAGGAAACCTGAAATTTCCTGATTGACTTTGTGGGTTGTCGATTCGATTAAAATAGTGGGTGCCATGATCATTTAATATAAGTCCAAATTAAATGATCTAAAGGTAGTACTAATCTACTATTTCTTGGTTGTTGTTGAACAACGGCTACCAACAATAGTAGGTGGTCACTGCGATCTACCCTGGAAAGGGATAAGTTGGTTGGGTCCAACTTACTAGATTGGTATATGAACTTGAGAACTGTGCTCAAGCTCAAGAGGAAGCTCTATGCCCTTGAGCAGCCTATTCCTAAGCCACTTCCATGCTTAGGAGAGGTACCGACAATATAACTCGTTTAAATATAGGGTAATCGAATCCTGGTTTTTGTTTGAATTCCTAAGTACGAAAAAATAGCAGAGGTACATTTTAGGGTATAACTCAGTTTTAAAAGGTCGAGACTCGGGGTTTGACCACACTGACAATTATATATATGTTAAAAATAACTCTTTGAATAGAAAACTATAGTTATGAATGGGGTTTTTCCTAAGGTACAGACTACGCATAGTCCAGTACTTAGCTATGTTAATTCTCTACTCCCATGACAATCAGCGTAACTAAGCCCATTGAGTTTTGTGAAATACCATGAAATCTTTCAAATGAATCCAAACTACTCTCGTGATTGCATTCGTAGGTTTGAATAGAATAGTTTCGACATTGTGATTCACCTCTCGATCCTTCTCACAAAGTCTAAAACGCAAATATACTTGGCCAGAGTAAATTACAAAGTAAACAAAATTCTAAACAAATCAATGCTATAAAAAAACTTAACAAAGAGTTAAAAATACAATTTTTAATTCATAAGCGTCAGTGGGATATATCCCTAAATCCCGAAATAAGGTTTACTCACTCATGTTCATAGTTAATAGGTTGTATATTGAATAAACATGGATTCGAACCCTATCAAAATTATAAGAATTAACTAAGAAAGCGATTAGAAAGGCTTCCCCTCAATCTGGAGATGAAGAAAAAGTGATCAATCCTCTCTTTTGCGTGACATCTCACCGGAAATCTGCCCTGGAACCAAGTTTTGCCCGAATAGCCACCGCCAATTGTCTTCATCCGAAAAAGGTCTCCTTGCCCTCCAAAAATCCAACATTTTATAGTTTAATTGGGTTGCAACCCATCAAGGAGGAATTATAGAGAGTTTGGTTCAATTCCGACTTGATTTGGAGTCGAATCAAGTGAAAAACTCAAAGGGGCAAAAAACTCACATCCAGTAAACAATTTATGGCTGCAGCTATAAATGTTTATGTGAATAAGGCTCTTTGTACACTGAAAGAATCATGGACCGTGAAGGATTCATGGCCTCACCCATGAAAGTTTATGTGGACTTTTTAACTTGGTTGCTTTTTCTCCCTTCGAACGCAAAACTCACGGCCGACTAAAAAACTCACGACCAAGGTCGTGAAAAGTCGCGTTTGACACTATTTTCGCTCCAAATTTGACGTGCAACCTCGTAATTTCCCCGAAAATCATGCTATGGCTTCAAAACTCATGAAATCTATCAATTTTATGCCAATTTACTTGCATTTTCAATAAAACCAAGAAAAGTGAAGATTTCATACCAAGTAAAGCAAAAAATACTAAAAATTGGTATAAAATCATAAAATTATGCTTAAATATAATGTAAAACACAAATAAAAATATGATGTAAATGCAATGCATCAAAATACCCTAGACATAAAGTTTTTCTTATCCTCAAGCAATATTCTGATATGTATGGAGAATGTAAGTATAAGGAAAAGTCTCATTCGTTCTCTCCTTAATAATGACCATAGTCTACAATCCAAGTAGTTGATTTCTCAGAACTTAGGTAATTTCAAAAAAAATCATAATAGAGATAAATTCTCAAGAGCTTACAATCCAAAAGAGATAAAATTCACAATTCATATCATAATATCCATTCTTCGTGTATTAAGTGTCAAATACTCTTAACTTAATACCACATTACTCAATAGGCAAAAATTTATTTCAAGATCTTGGTGACATTAAAGATAGAGATTTTTAGAGTAATTTGGTCTTTAAATGGTTATATGCCTTTTCCTGTTAGCATCATAACATTATTTAAAGTATACCATAAATTAGTATAATTTAACTCATAGTCTCAATCATAAAGTTAACGGAGTCGTCTACTTAACCTACAGCTTTCTCTTTTTCTCCATATATATATATATATATATATATATATATATAATTTTTTCGTGGAGAAAGCCGACTAGTGGCATGGTTTTTAAGTCGTTATCGATCTTTTTGCAAAAGGGATAAATATTTATTTTCAAGAGCTCCCTCTGTTACTTGATCGCAACAGACTTAAAGTATACCAACTCGTAGTACAATATAACTCGTGACCTTAGATTACTCTACTAGATGAGTGGAGCAAATCTCAAATTAAAGACATATCACCAGTTTCTAATTCATAAAGATTTTCCATCAAGCAAAGACAGATAAATTAAATTTTAAGTATAAAAATACTATGCACACGCCGCATGAATATATAAGAATGCATGCATGTATTTTATCAATACCAGAATTGAATTTACTCAACAATTTAAGTCCACATGAAATTTCAGAAATTCCCTAAATCATCAAATCAAATACTCAAAAAGTTTCCTAGGTTCAAAATTAAAGATAAAACAAACTTGATTCTCCTTAATAATCATAAACACTAAAGATACATGTCTATAAATCTTGAAGAAAAGCTAAATATATAGGGACACCCAAGAAAAGCTAAAATTTTACAAGAATTTCCCTTAAAATGTGAGCGAAACCCTATACAATTATATCAAAACTGGTAAACATGACTCATAAAAATATAGAAACTGTGTTATATTATAGATATTAACATTTTACATGATAAACAAGTATCAAATATCAAATGCCGTCACGTTTTATCATCTAAACCACATTTATCATTTTAGAAATACTATTCACTTTAAATATCAACACTTGCCTAAAAAATCATTAAAAAAATCAACCAAATCATCAGCAGAGCATCACAAACCATCACAAAGCATCATAGATACATGATAGGCAACAAATATACACAATACCATAGCAACATAACCATGTACCGCACCTAAAAGTCTAATGCCATCGTATACATACAATATCAGCCCAAATATCCAATACTAAGTATAAATCCAAAAATACACATCAAAGATAGTAAAATACAATGCACACACACAAATAAAACATAAAAGACTATGTGTGCACTACATCAACACTATCCCTATCAAATCCTCCTCACAAGGAAGATATATGTGAGATATCACTAGAAAGTATCGACCGATAATACTAAATGCTTAGGAACTATTAGAAGAGCAGAGCTACTCATAAAAATCCTCAATCTGTCTCTGTGTGCTCAGAATCCTCCTCCTCGTCGTCCCTAGTAAGCTGTGTCATTGAAGAAGGGAGACATCACTGCAATAACTCCTCAATCACGTAGAGTCTCTTGTGTCCTCGTCTGTCCCTGCTCCAAACACGATATGTCGTCATGCATCCTCTACTGCTCAGCTCATATCTACTCCAAAGATGGATCTGATGGTGCCGAAGTGGATGGTCCAGGAGATGTAGTTGCCCTAGTAGAGGTGGATGGCTTGACTGGAGGATAGGCTTAGAAATCCTCAGCAGTGACGAAGGAGGTGGGACTGGCTCTCTAGGACCTCCCCCACCTCATGTGGGATCAACGATCTAGTTCTGTTGAACACAAACCATATTGCGGTTCATGCTCAGTAGCCTCATGGTAATATGTGTGTGCCTGAACATAAGATGATTCGAGCTCTCAATCCTCGTGATCATCTTAATGGCAATGCAAGCATCCATATCCAATCTCGGATTGCCGTTAGCCTCATTCAACCCCAAAGGGTCAATACCGAGGGCAAGGACAATGGTGGTAATCAGACCACCCATCACAATAACTCCTCTCCATGCCCTAGCTACATTATGAATCTGCTTCACAAGGTAAAATGAGGTGCTGGCGCGGAACCCAGTCAACATGGTCCATAAAAAAAATAACTCTGAAGCTCTGACCATCCCGATGCTCATTGCTCGCCGAAAATATGGTGTGTGCAAGTGCCCGATGTACGTATCTGAGTGTTGGGCTAGACAGACGCTTAGCTCTAGAGGTCCTCGGATCAAATCCTTCCTCTCCCGATATCTGCTACTGGAGAGTCCTATCGGTGTACTCACAGGGACGGTGTCATGTGCCACCAGCAAGGAACCCAAATATGTGACCAATCTGGTCCAACGTAAGAACATGGTCCCGGTTCCCCAACCGGAAGGCCATACGTCCTAGATCTTTGTCATCGTAGTTATGCAATGTGATCTGGATAGAACTAAAAAACTCCAATGACATCTAAACATATGTAGGATGTCTCTGACGATAGAAGTCCTGCCACCCTATGCTCGAGAACATCCACTGGATGTCATCAAACAATCCAAGGCTCTGGTGCTGGAGGAGATGACTTTGGAGATGACGACACTAGAGATGCAGCCGGTGACTGCTCAGGTGATGGCTCAGGTGATGGTAAATATATCTCTAGTGAAATAGCTGATGATGGTATTGACTGGGACAGACACCTCAGGTATGTGCTGTATCTTTGGTGCTGATGGTGTTATCTCAGGGGCCGTAGATGGCTTTGGTGTGACTGATGGTGATGAATGTAGCTCTGGAATGTCCACTGAGATATCTGGTAAATATGCAAAAATCTCTGGAGATCCCTCCTCATCATCTAGTAACTCTAACGTGTTAACCTTAGGGACAAGTGGGTCTCCCTTAGCTGAGCACGGAGAGGGAATCTCTGGAGTCTGGACTATATCATGTACAGAATCCTCTACCTGCATGGACTCTGTATCAGCATGTATGATAGACTATGGTAAATCAGAAGGAGGCTTTGAGGTGGTAGCCTCCTCCATATCCATAGGAGTATGAGTCATCTGCTTCTCATCAGTCCGCTCCATCTCAACCATCACTGGAGCTAGCTCTGGCGGCACTACTGGGTCTCCGTAGTCTCTGGTAGAGGTGATAGTCATGGAGCAACTCTCCTCCCACAAGCAGAAGTAGAATGACCAGTACGCTTCCTAGCGTATCGTCTAGCGATCCTTTGATCATGGCTTTCTGGCCTATCAGCAGGCCACTCAGAAATAATCTCCAACTATGGAGGACTAACTGGCTCAAGAGTAGCCTGTGAGGTACTAGGGGCCGTGGGTGTGCTTAGAGCCTCTGATGTTCGCGTCTGAGTCTCGGGCTCCGAGTCATCATAGACTGTCCACTCAAAAGTATCTGGTAAGATTCCAGATACCATCCTACATATGTACCGTGGGGTGGGTCCAATATATCTACTCTTCATCATTGCCGTATAGGGTCTAGTCCTCACAGATCTCCTCGGTGCTATAGATTCCAAGCAATCAAAATAAATATGGAAATTTCAATCAAAAATCGTGAATGCTACAGTACTCGAGAAATTGCTCATATAGCCTTTGTGAAAATCGATCCAGAAATCAAGCAATCTACCTCCAAATTAGTACTAAGAGCATGCAAATCAAAAGTAGGAATCAAAGAGTAAGGCTGGGCAGAGTTTTGCTCACGAATCTGAAGAAATCTAGCCGAAATCAGCGAAAAATGAGTGTCGGCAGGCAAAACAGGTGTTCTGGCGGGCTGGCAGTGTTTCTTCACGAAATTCAATCGGAATCCGGTGAAAGATCACCAGAAATCACACGCTAGTGGTGGAAGAAGGTCGGAGGAAAGATTTCATTGCCAGAGGCGGAAGGAATCGTCGAAAATTGACGATTTACAAACGTGGGCGTAAACCCTAGTTTCACCCTTTAAGTTCAAAACAAAAGAACGTACGGTCCGTGAAGGGTTTACGGCTTCGGCCATAATTACGTTTGTGACTTGACTCTTTACAAATGAAAATCATGGCCCGTAAGTGACTCACGGTCGTGACCGTGAAAGTTGCGCCAAGGCCCCATTCTTAACAAAAAAATTTCTAGAAAATTTCCAAAAAATTCCTGCACATAAAACAACATAATTAGAAGATTTTTCATATATAAAAGTTCATCAAATCATGCTGTTAAAGATCTCTAAAAACTCTAAGAAAATTACAAACTAAAACTAAAAATACTAAGATAATTAAAACTCAAAAATTTTGGGTTGCCTCCCAAAAAGAGCTTATTTAAAAGAAAAATCAAATATCAATTTGCTCTCAGAAATATTCAATAACAATTTCTCATTTATCATGTCTATAAGGGCCCCTGTACTAGCCAAAAATGGTCTACCTATGATAACTAGTAACTTTATATCTTCTTTCATATCAATAATCATAAAATCAGTTAAAACAGAAAAGTTACCTATTTTAACAGAGACATTTTCCAAAACTCCAATAGGTTGTTGGACAGAACCATTAGCAAATTGAAGCAAAATTTTGGTAGGTTTCATTTATCCACTGTCAATTTTCTCAATCATATATAAGGAAATTAAACTTATACCTGCCCCTAAATTGCACAGAGCATGTTTAACAAAAATCTTACCAATCCAACAAGAAATTGAAACACTTCTAGGATCTTTTACCTTTGCTATCACCTTGGGCTCACTTACCTCACTGCTCTTTACCTCAGGTTTTTCAATGATAAGTTTTTCCCTATATACTCTCAATAGCCTATGAGGGAAAGGAATTGGTGGAACATATGCAGGTGGATCTACATATATTTCCTCCCTCTCTTTCTCCACTAACATCTTCCTCACGTGCATTTCTTTCAGACTTTCTCTCCAAAACTTCTGGTGCAGATTCTTCATTTGGCTCCTCAGGTTCATCAATATGTTCACCATTCACGATGGTGATGGCATTGCAGTGTTCCCTGGGATTCATCTTTGGTTGGCCCAGAATTTTACCTATGGGCCTATTGGAAGTACTCGCCTGCTGAGCTATTTGGCTCTCTGGCATCTTGTTGTGGGTAGCAAGAGCATCCACACGAGATGTTAGATGCTTAATAGCATTAGAGATATCTTCGTTGTGCTTCTTTTGAGCAACAACAAATCCTTCCAAGTGGGACTCCAAGTTAGACTTTTGGGCCTGACCAAACTGCCTGGATTGAAAACCTGGTGGCGGCCTGTTATTATGCTAATTATATTATGGAGGAACTTCCCCATGGTTGTTCTTATATGACAAGTTAGGGTGATTCCACCAGCCTGGATTATATGTAACAGAATAAGGGTCTTTTACCTATCTTTGATTGTAGTTGCCTAAAGCATTTACCTGCTCCTGCAGAGAGTCATCCTGTGGCGAAGCTAAAAGTAATCAGTAGAAATATGACCTAAAATACCACAGACCTCACAAGAAACAGAATTAACTGCAACTGAGGGAAAAGTAAAAGAATCTAATTTTTGTGCTAGAGAGTCTACCTTTGCAGCTAAAGACGTCTAAGAGTCATTGCTATACTTACCAACACTTGTGGACATGGTACCTTGCTCATTAGACCAATGGTTGTGATTCATGGCCATGTCCTCAAGCAAAGTCATCACGTCTTCTACATTCTTGCTCATAATATCTCCCCCAGTAGCAGCATCCACCATGAGCTTTGTGTTGTGATGACACTAAAATTTATAGTAAATTTCATGCCATTTCATATATCTTTTTGTGTCAAATTCATGAACCTTTGCTTATTTTTATACCTTTTTTTATCAATTACTGCGGAATCTATACTCTTTTTGGCTTTTGATGATTTTCAGGTAAAATGCATGATTTTAATGCATTTTCAAGCAAAATCAAATACAAGAAGAATTCTCATCATCAAGAAGAGGATACAAGACGAATTTCACGCAAATCAAAGCCATAACCCAAATTACGACAGTGCCGTCATCATGATTACGGTACCGTATTTTCACAATACTACCGTAATTTCGGTGCACTATCGTATTTTGGGTGATTTTCATATAGAAGATTTTATGGCACCGCCATATGATTTTTATGGGCCGTATTTTGGTTAGAAATCCATAGAAGAAATTACGGCACTGCCGTAATATTTTTCACGGGCCATAAATTTTGACCCAGGGTTCACATAACCAAATTACGACACAGCTGTAATGCAAAGTACGGCCGTAATTTTAACCTGGACACACGAGTTTTTCGGGCCTGATTCTTGCGCGGACCATATCTTGAGATCTAGACATCCAAATTGAGATCCGAAAGATGCGGTGGACTTGTCTCAATGAGGAGAAGATAAAGGCACCAAAAGCCCCAAATTTTAGGGACGATTCGGGGAGCAATCAAAGGAGGCGTCCTTCGGGTTTGGCCTCATGTCGAGAGGCATGGAGGTCACCTCAAGGAGTGAATTTTACACTTAAGCTTTGCCTGGAGGAGGGGAGGACATCACAGAAGTTTCATAGTGAAAGGATCTCGATTGGAGGAGAAATCAACAAAAGAAGGGTCACGGGCACTATTCACAATGAGTTTTCAACCAAAATTACGGCTGTAATTTTCATTATAGCCGTGTTATAACGTTATTTCTCCTTCTTCTTTGATTTCTGACACTTTGACACTATGGTTTATTGTATTTCCTCTTCCATGCTTGCTTAAACATATTTTGGGACATGGGGGAGTAATTTCCCTTGATTTTATATGACTAGATGACTTTTACTTTGTCAAGATAGTTTTATCATGATAATTCTACTTTTGTGATGACTTGTCTTTAATTCTCCATATTTTCATATTATCTTCATGTTTTAGAATTTTGTGAAATAGATTGAAAGGTTGATTGTGAAATTTGGTACCCTAAAAATCATTGAGTTTGGAACTTATCGTAAGAAATTAGGTTTGTTCTTTGAATTTTGATTTTTAGTGATTTTATTGTCATGTTGATAAATTAAATCTAGGATGAGTTATTGTGTTAGACTTGATTTGATGTTGCATGAAAATGAGAATCGAGTTGTCGGAGAACCTTAAGTAGAACTTGTGTTGAGACTCGAATGCACGAAAGTGATCCTTGAGATTCCACTTGAGATAATCAACTTAGAATTCAGATGCACGAAAGTGATCCTTGAGTTCTTTGTTGATGGTTTACTTATTTTCAACATTGGGATAGATCTTGCGCAAAAGCGATGATTGGTCCCTGCATGATTGTCTGCATTAAAGTGAGACAATACCTTTATCAAGTAAATTACATCTTTATCATGATGAAATTAGACTGACGACCTTTTATTTAAATCTAGTCATTGGAATTAAGGAGTATGAAACCCTAGTCCCAATGTTTCTCTCTGATTATCTCTTTAGCATATTCTCTGCATAGTTACTTCTATCAAATTCGGTTCACTTAGCTAGTGAGAAAATAATTATTTGGTATTTAACACATAAGGTCTCTGTGGTTCTATATCTTTCTTTATTACTTCGAGTATCCGTGCACTTGCGAAGTACAAAGTTTTTGGCGCCGTTGCTGGGGACCTGAGTTTTGTTAATATCAAAATAGTTGTTAGTATTTCTAGACTAAGTTTTATTTATTTTAGATTTAACTTTGTTGTTTGTTTTTACAGGTTTTGGATTTTCACAAGTTGTGACAGAACTATGATATCTGAAAATTTTGTATTTGCTTGTACTTTGTGTTTTTTTTACATATTTTGAAAAAAAAAACAATTTAATTGATTGGTATTGGGTAATCTTTCTGTTCTTGATAGATTTGAAGATATGTCATACAATTACAACTCCTGGGCAACTAAAAGAGGTGAGGTATACTTGCAACAAGGAAGGTATGAAGATGATTCCTTGTGCACTCTTGCAGAAAAGTTAAACTCTTATATGCACCCTGTTAGGACATCTTATTCTTGTATTAGATGTGATATTTGTGGATGTTTTGATCATTTTACTTTAAATTGCCATATTTTAATACCTCAAAATTCTAATTCATCATGGTATCAAGATGATCATTATTATTCTAGATGGGAAAATCAAACTTCTTTTTATGAGGATTGCTCAAATCATGTTTCTGAACCATACTTTGAGGACATTGAAGAATCTAGGTTAGAATCCATACTTGAAAAATTCATGTAAAATCAGAGCCAAATCATGACAAATCAAAGTAAGAATATTGAAGATCTTAAAGGGATAGTCAGACATCTTGCTTCTCAAGTAGAATCTATATCTGCTAATACTGAAATGTTAGAAGCCCAGTTAGCACAACAAGCTTATTCATTTGAATTTGATATGGAAACTGAATAAATTGATTTAGAAAATTCCCCCTCTGATTATGATTGTTTTGAGATTGAGCCTTATGTGGACATTAATGAATCTCATTCTGATTTTTATAATTGTAAAATTGATTCATCTAATAATTCGTTTGTGGAAAAGTTTGAAGAAATTGAAATTGAGAAACCTCCTTTAGATGAAATTGATTCTTTTCATAATATATTGTTTATGGTTAAATCTGATGAACCATTTGAGGGGACTGATTTAGAAAAATCTTACTCTAATTTTGTTGATAATTTTGAAATTGATAAATTATTTGATGATGTGCATGAGGAACTTGAAAAAGATTTGAAAATTATAAACATTGATGAATCTCACTTTGATGCTTTTGCCCGTGTCTACTGATTTATTTGAAAAATTATGCTTTATTGAAGAATCTAATGTGAGACAGAAAGACTATTTTCATGATCCAATACTTGAATCTTTTGATGGAAGTCCTACTCTTATTACAATTGAAGATATAAATTTGAAGAAATGACTAATGATTTTGTTTTCTGATAAATATAGGAAGATTATTGAATATCCTTTGGGTGGATTTGAAAATTTTGATCTTGATTTCTGCATATTTAAGAAAGCCACGTTGATTATCATTTATACGAAATTTTGGATGTTTGGAAGTGGCTAAACTTTTAGGACAAAGAAAATGCAGAAAACTACATGCTATTTACTATGGTACTCATTCACCTGCTTCACCATGATATTTGATCTTTGGTCAAGCTAATGACCAAAAAATAAGTGCTTCTTGGGAGGCAACCCAAGCATTCTTACCTTAGTTAAGTTTCTTTTATTTTAGTTTATTTTTAGAATTAATTTTTCTTTTCTTTTTGTATGGAAAATTAAAATTTTGCGCAAAATACGGCACTGCCGTAATCCTTCTCATAGTGCCGTAATTTCAAATGATTTTTGACCCGACAGTTTTCCATCTTTTATGGCACTACCGTAAGCAATTTTATGGTACCGTAATTTCTGACCGTTTTCGACTTCACGTGCTATAATTTTGAGTGGTTTTTGATCCGAAAGTTCAATGGCTTTTACGGCAGTACCGTAAGGATTTTTTCGGCACCGTATTTCCTACATATTTTTGACCCGAGAATTTAATGCATATTACGGCACTACCATAAAGGATTTCACGCCTGTAATTTTGAATCTACTCTCTGTTTATCTGATTAGGTGTTTTCTCGCAGTGATTTTAAGAAATTAGGTTGGAAAAATTTTTGATCTTTGGCACAAACATGAAGTACTCATCTTCTTCTATTATTTGGATATTTTTGCTGAATTTTAAAGTCCATGGATTATCATAAAACACATAGCATCTTTTCGATTCTGATTAATTTCTGCATCAGTTTTTTTTTTACTAATCTGATTAGCGTTTTTACTGCATGTTTTTAAGATGCTTTAATGACTTGAAACCCTTTTTTCGCATGGAATATGAAGTTCATGTTTCATTATATCTCTTGGATTTGTTGTTTTCATGAAAATATTTTCTTATCATTCTAGGAAGCATGGCAACTTTTGGTAATTGATTAACTTCTATGCAATTTTTCATTTTGTAATCTGAGTAGCCTTCTTTCTGTTGATACCGTAAATTCCTGACAGATTTTGGTCATTTGATTTTCATACACCTGGAAAGAAAAAGTTTTATTCTACTTCATGGCTTTGTCTATTTTCTTTCTGGATCATTAAATCTTATTCTTGGGTATAGCTACTTTTTGTAACTGAATCAGTAGGCTACTCTACTATCCTTGGACACTTGCAGCTTCTTCTACATATTTGCACCACATCTAGCCAGCCCAGCCACCACCACTCCAGCTACCTCTGACACCACTGTTTCCAGCCGTCGACACTGGATTATACCATCAGCAGCCTCTTACTTCTACTGCCTCTATTTCGATTTATTTATTTATTTATGCAGCGGACTCTTTAATAGTGACTCAGATTTTTTTATCTATGCAGCATTATCTCTGACACCCACCAGGCAACGATCTCACCTCCAGGACTGTAGTCTCTAGCAGGCCACTAGAGATTACTCACTCTATTGTTGGCACCATTATCATTGCTAGCAGCTCTTCAGCTAGCCTCTGTTCACACTCTACTTCTCCGCTACATCAGCTCTTTCCACTAGCAGTCTCTTGGACTACCAATGATATCTCTAATTCTTCTTTGAGAAAATTATTTTTTATCATTATTAATTTTTAGAGACTATTTTTAAATTGAGCCTTATGTACCTTAAATTGTGCAGGTAAAATTTTCAAAAGGCACATCTTTGAACCTAGCAGCATCTGCCCCAACACTATTTTTGGTCTGAGTCTTATGTATTTTTGGTCAGAGCTTGCTACATAGTCTTGTGAGTATTGTTTGCACTCTCTTGTATTCATCATTATTTTATTTGGTTGTCCTTGATTTGCTCACTGAGATTTCTATTCGATGCGTTTACTTGATTCTATCATGTTACACTTCTGACTATGATTGTTTGAGTTTGATGCTTCACACCTTTTGCATTGATTTTAATATTATTCATGCTTAATTTTTTTTATGGCTTGAATCCATGTGATGAAAGATGGGTAGATTTTTCTCTAAAGATGAATGTTCATGCATGCATGCCTATGAATGGAGATATACTTATTATGTTAAATTTATTTCTTCAATATATATCTACTTGTTGAAATTCTTCATTGATTGATGCATAAGGATTTTGGGTAGGTATGTTGTTTGAGGAATGCATTCTAAGAGTGAAGCATCTTTCTTGAATCAAATGAGCATATGAGTGTAATTTTTGAATGGATGTCAATTGATTAACCTAGTTGATGTTTAGTTTATCTTACTATTTATTGGTAAGAAAGAATCCAGGATCCAAAAAGAGTGAAAGACTCCCCTACTTGGCACTGTGCAAAATTGATAGTGGTACCTAAGACATGGGTTGAAGTCTATTAAAAAAAAGAGAGAGAGAAAAAGAAAAATACTTCTCTACCTGGCACTGTGTAAAATTCACAGTGATACCGAAGATAAGAGTTGAAGTCCAAAAAAAAAGTATGTATCTATATGGGTACATGCCATCCAAAAAAATAAAAAAAAAAGGTAAATAGAAAAGAAAAATTTTGTGTGGAAAAAGATTTTGGATATCCTATTCCTCTAAACAAAAGTATGATAGATTTAAACTAAAAATAAGGTGAATTCATGAAACTGAAATTCTTTTTATTATGCGAGTTGCGAAGTTTTATTTGATCAAAGTTGTGGATCTTAAATATTAAATTTAGAGGATGATGTATTTATCTAAAATTTTGTGCAAAAAATTAGTAGAATATTTCATGAGTGATTATATTTTAGAAGTTTATTTTTCATAACAGGGCATATTTTCCATAACATTGTTCTTTATTTTATTTATTTACTTGAGGACAAGCAAAGTTTGAGCCTTATGTGTTTGATGACACTGAAATTTATAGTAAATTTTATGCCATTTCATATATCTTTTTGTGTCAAATTCATGAACCTTTGCTTATTTTTATGCCTTTTTTTCTCAATTATTGTGGAATCTACACTCTTTTTAGTTTTTGATGATTTTTAGGTAAAAAGGTATGATTTTAAGGCATTTTCAAGCAAAATCAAATATATAGAAGAATTTTCATCATCAAGAAGATGATACATGACAAATTTCACGGAAATTGAAGCCATAACCCAAATTATGGCAGTGTCGTAATCATGATTATGGTACCATATTTTCACAATACTACCGTAATTTCGGAGCACTGCCGTATTTTGGGTAATTTTCATACAGAAGATTTTACGGCACCGCCATGATGATTTTTACAGGCCGTATTTTGGTCAGAAATCCACAGAAGAAATTACAGCACTGCAGTAATATTTTTCATGGGCCGTAATTTTGACCTAGGGTTCACATAACCAAATTATGGCACTGCAGTAATGCAAAGCACGACTGTAATTTTGACCAGGACATGCGAGTTTTTCGGGCCCGATTCTTGCGCGGACTATATCTTGAGATCTAGACATCCAAATTGAGATCCAAAAGATGCGGCGGACTCATCTCAATGAGGAGAAGATAAAGTCACCAAAAGCTCAAAATTTTATGGACAATGTTGGGGTATGCCCTTAAGGCTAATGTTTGAGGCCTTGGGATTGTATCAGTATCATGTATAAACTCTTAAGTTTATAAAGGCAATGGTTGTTATTCAGTTTGTT
>JANTFE010020217.1:0-10326 GCA_027562315.1 Costus pulverulentus
GTAGCTTACTGAATAACAACCATGCCTTTATAAACATAACAGTTTATTACATGATACTGTTACAATCCCAATACCTCAAACATTAGTCTTAAGGGCATACCCCAACAAGGGGGCCCAAGTGCATTCATCCCATACCCTCTCTTAGTCTAGTAATTTTTCCTGCGCATAGAGCTACATACCTAGGGTGATTCTTGGGTTAGGAATTTGGTCCTTCATCACACAGGCCACGCGAGTGGAGTAAATGTGCTCGTTAGTTATTGCGCCCCAGAAGCCCTGCTCACTATATTCAGTGGGGACCTTGCGGGCACAAGGTTCATGAAATCAATAAATACTACGTAACTGAGAGAGAGTAAGGGTATGCTCGATGTTACCGAGGTGGAATGTCAAACGGCCGGGATCATCTTGTAGAATCGGATATGCCTTGACTTCCAAGGAGCTCAGAAATTCCAGTGTTACACCAACGTATGTAGGAGAAAATAGTTGCTGGAATTGCTCCCAACCCACAGCTGCATACATCATATCAACATCTTCCCGCAGCCCAAGCAGTTGCAACGTGCCTCTGTCAAGATACCTTGTGTTGAGTACTCGGCGTTGACGCAATATTTGATAATGTTCTTCTTGACCGGCATTGCGAAAGACTATCTCGAACTCATTTGGGGGAGATACGTATGGTTGCGGCTGACTGGCAGTGCCGTAACCTATTTTACGGTACCATATTTTCATACGCTACCGTAAAATCTGAGCCACTGCCGTATTTTGAGTAGTTTTCGAACAAAAGGTTTTTCGGATTTTACGGCAGTACCGTAAACCATATTACGGTACCGTATTTCAGAGCGCTCCAGAACAGAAACTTTGCTTGATTTTATGGCACTACCGTAAAGGATTACCCGGGTCATATTTTTCCAGTCACTTCCGAACAGAGAGTCTAGCCGATTTTAAGGTAGTGTCGTAAACCATATTACGGTACCGTATTTCCCAGACGACATTACATCAGAAGACTCGACCAATTTTGGTTTTTGAACGCGACTCCCATGTCAATTTTGACGCCGGATTTTGGCGGAGACGATTGCGGACGATCCAGGGCTTTATATTCAAAGCCGTAAGAAATAAAAAGGGGGCTTTGGACGGGAGGATTACACACACACCGAAAGCCCCAATTTTTATCGACTATCGAAGGAGACATTGTCATTCACGCCGCCGCCTAGGGTTCCACCGCCGCGACCAATCCAGACCACCTCCGGCCACGATTTTCATACTGAAGTTTCATCTGGAGGAGGAGACAACGTGCCAGATGTTTCAGAAGAGAAGGAGATCAATCGAAGGAGAATTCACGGAAAGAAGAAGTACAGCCTCTGTTCACCAGGAGCTTTTGAAATTACGGCCGTGAAATACTTCACAGCTGTCCTGTATTTTCCCAAAACTCTTCTTTTACTGATTTTTGAACTTCTAAAATTATGGAATATTGTATTTTCTCCACCATGCTAGCTTAAACTACTTTTGGAACATGGGGGAGTAATTCACTTGATTTTTAATGACTAGATGACTATTTTTGTTTCACTATTTAATTGCGTTTAATCTTAGCATGATGATTTTGCTCATGTGATATTTGTGCTTAGACTCTCTATAGATCCATGTTACTAATCATGTTTTTAGAATTTTCGCTATTGACTGAAAGGTAATTGCTTGACAATTCAGAATCATAGAATTGCATGTTAGGAACCCTTCCTTAGGTTAGATCCAATTTGTTCAGTTCTAGTAGATTAATTGCCATGATAATAACATGAATCTATAGATCGAGTCTAATTGTCAAACGTGGAGATCTTGCATGAAAGTGAGGATCAGACCATTGGAGATTCATGAGTAAAACTAGTGTTGAAGCTCTGATGCACGAAAGTGATCTTTGAGACTCCACTAGAGATTACCAACCTAGAATTCGGATGCACGAAAGTGATCCTTGAGTTCATTGATTGATGATTTACTTATCTTCAGCATTGGGATGAATCTTGCGCGAAAGCGAAGATTAATCCTTGCATGGTTGTTTGCATGAGAGTGAAACAATCCTTTTATTAAGTAATTTGCATCTTCATCATGATAAAATTAAACTGACGAATTCTTTATTCATGTCTAGTCACAGAAATTATAGTGAATGAAACCCTAGTCCCAGTTCTCTCCCTGATAGTATTTCTTTCCGTGTGTTTGCGATATTTGCTTGACTTTCATTCGATTACCTAGATAGTAAGAAATCAATTGATTAGTATTTAACAACATTGGTCTCTGTGGGTTCGATATCTTTCTTTATTACTTCGAGTATCCGTGAACTTGCAGACACTACAAGTTAGGGACAACAAGTTTTTGGAGCCGTGCCAGGGAGTGACAATAGCCCTGTACGCCAATACCTTTGGCCGCGACCACTAAAACGAGTCTACATGCTTGTATTTAAAAGTGTGGCCGACGTTGGCCGGTAAGATGGAGGAGGCGACAGCTCATACTCATCGTCATCTAGTTTTTGGCGCCGTTGTCGGGGACCTTAGTTTTGTCAATATTGAAGACATTGAGATTATTGCTAAACTAGGTTTTTATTTACTATTTTTATTTATTTCTGTTATTTTCTATTTTTCTTGAAATCACTTGATCTGATTACTTTGCATGCGCAGAAGTCTTAGGTCAGGACCATTTCTTCCATTGGATCCTGAAATCAATAGAACACTTAGAGCGCGCAGGAAATTGAGATTAGAAGAGACATCACCAGAAGACTTATAAGAGATATCTCAAGAGACATCACCAAAAGAAATTGCAGAGATGGGGGATAATCAGAGAACACTTAGGGACTATGTATCCCCTAATCCCCAAGAAATCCATTCTAGATTGCTAGACCAGCGATAGAGGCTAATAACTTTGAGATTAAGCCTGCTTTTATTTCAATGATTCAACAGAACCAGTTTGGAGGATCTCCTCTGGAAGATCCCAACCAACACTTGTCTTTATTTTTGGAATTATGCGATACTATCAAATTTAATGGTGATTCTAATGATGCTTTGAAATTAAGACTTTTTTCCTTTTTCTCTTAGGGACTGGGCGAAATCATGGCTACAATCACAACCTACTGGAACCTTCAGAACTTGGAATCAACTATCAAATTCCTTCTTGACGAAATACTTCCCCCCAAGCAAGACACTTCAATTGAGAAATCAAATTACAAACTTTTCACAAAAAAGATGGGGAGTCATTCAGCGAGGCCTGGGAGAGATTCAATGAACTACAGCGGAAGTGTCCTCACCATGGCATTAAAGATTGGGTTTTACTGCAAAATTTTTACTATGGATTGTCAAATATTATCAAATTAACTGTTGATGCTGCTGCAGGTGGAGCTCTTATGAGCAAAACACTAGATGCTGCCTTCAGACTGCTAGAGGAGATGGCATTGAATCACAATCAATGGACTGCTGAGAGAGGAGTACTTCCGAAGCTTTCTCAAGGTAAGGGTGATGGTGATGGATGGCGATCCTTAGCAGAGAAGGTAGACTTTTTGTGCAGTAAGTTTAATTCTATGCAGGCTGCTTCTATTTCTTCTATCACTTGTGAAATTTGTGGCAATGATGGTCATGCTTCTGAAAACTGGAGAATAGTTGTTGATCAGGGTAATGAACATGTGAATGCTATAGGGAACTATAATCAAGGTCGACCTAATGATCCATATTCTAGCACCTATAACCCCAACCTTTCATGGAAGAACAACAATTATGAGAGGGGACAAACTGAAAATAAAGGATTCCAGAGGCCAAATCCAAACCAAAATCAAAATCAAAATCAGAATTCAAATATAGAATCCATGTTTGAAAAAATTATGGCCAGTCAAAATCAGTTTATGTCTAAGCAAGATAGGCAAATTGGAGAGTTTATGTCTAAGCAAGACCAATTCATGTCAAATCAAAAAAGACAAATTGAAGAATTTAAGGAAAGTTTTCATCAAATCAACTCCAAATTGGAAAGAGTAGAAGCCCACAACAAAATTCTTGAAAATCAAATTGCCCAACAAGCTAGTGCACCTTACAGACCCCCTGGGAAATTGCCTGCAAAACCTGAGATAAACCCTAGGGAGCACTGTAATTCCATCATGACTAGAAGTGGGAAACAACTAGGAGAACCTAGAGGGAGGTTTGAAAACACTGAAAAAAGGCTTGATGATAATGAAGAGGAATTAGAGTTAGGAGATTCCTCTTCACATGAGGAACCCCAAACTTATTTACCACCTCAAAAGGGTGATAAACCTAAAGGAGATCAATCTTGTGAAAAAGACAATCCTAAACCTAATTTGCCTGCTCCTTACCAGCCACCTATACCTTTTCCTCAAAGGTTAGTTTAGAATAAATTAGACAAAAAGTTTGGCAAATTCCTTTAAATCCTGAAAAAGCTTTATGTTAACATTCCATTTACTGAAGCTATTTCTGAAATGTCATCTTATGCCAAGTTTTTAAAAGAGATTTTGTCTAACAAAAGGAAGTTAGATGATTATGGCACATGCACTGTTACTTTAACTGAAGATTGTAGTGCTATTAAACAGAATAAACAGCCACCTAAACTGAAGGATCCAAGTAGTTTTTCTGTACCTTGTTCAATAGGCACTATGGCTTTTGACCGAGCCTTATGTGACCTAGGTGCCAGTATGAGTCTAATGCCTCTTTCTACTTACAGGAAACTAAATCTTGGTGAGCTAAAGTATACATCCATATCCTTATAGCTCGCGGATTCATCGGTAAAGTATCCTATAGGTATATTAGAGAATGTTCCTGTACAAATTGGTAAGTTTTTCATTCCTGCAGATTTTATAGTGTTAGACATGGAGGAAAATTCTATAAATCCTATAATTCTTGGAAGACCACTATTGGCCACTGCTAAGGCAAACATAGATGTGAAAGGATGAAAGATTACTTTTGATATATGTGACAACAAGATTGAATTTAATCTTAATGATTCATTGAACAAGCCTTCATACTCAGGATCTTGTTGCAGTGTTGAGATATTTAATGATGATGTTTATGATGTTTCAAGTTTGTTTGATGAAACCTCAAATAATGAATCTAACAATTTTTCTGAGGATATTGATAAGAAATTGCAGAAGAAAAAGACAAGGAGGAAGAGAAGAAGAGGAAGCTCTAGATTGATTGCCAAAATAGAAAGGATTCTAAGCAAATTTGGATACTGTTTCAAGATTGAGCCTTATGTTGAAAAATTAGGAGGGCAATTCAGAATTTATGATCAAATCCGAGTGTTAAAGGGTCAAGCTAATGACCTTTAAATTAGCGCTTCTTGGGAGGCAACCCAAGCTTTCTAACTTCTATTTTGTTTTCTTTAACTTAAATTTAGCTTAATACTAATTTTTTTCTTTTATTTTTGTAGGAAAATTGACATTTGATGCAAAATACGGCACTACCGTAAAGTGGATTATGGTACCGTATTTTCGGTCGGCTTTTGAACAGATAGCTGCGGCGAAATTATGGCACTACCATATATGTTTACATGGTACCGTATTTTGTCATCAAAAATCGCCCGATAGTTCTGTCATTTTTACAGCAGTACCGTAAGTTATTTTACGAGCCATAATTTGAGTTTTCAGATTTTCAAAATAGTAATAATAATATAGTTGTTTGATTTTTACGGCGGAACTATAAGCCTCTTTACGGTACCGTATTTTCGCGTCGTTTTTTATCAGAAGACTATCGAGATTTTACGGCGGTACCGTAAACTATTTTACAGTACCGTATTTCCAAACCAGTTTCAACCCAAGAGCAGTCGAGATTTTACGGCATTGCCATAAGACATTACACTGCCATAATCTATTTTCTGGCACACGAGTCCTGTGCCGTATATAGGGTTTCTACTGAGCCATTTTTAGGGTTTTGCCCATGCTCTTGTGCCACTCTTGAATCTCTGATCCTCTCTGACTGCCTGTGGACACTAGTGACCTTTCCCGTTCAAATCTCACCGTCAATTATGTACTCGATTCATTGGTTTTACCGCTTTAACAAGTTTTTACTCAGTTTTCACCCCTTTCACTTGTTCTTGCTTGATTCTCAACCATTTTGTGTAATTCTTGTTCCTATTCACTCATTAGGGGAAAATCTTTCGATTTTGTGCTGTTTGGAAAAAGTTCAGACCGATTTCGTGGGCGATTTGAGCTGAACCATGTCAAAACGCAGCATGATTACTGTTCACTCTCGTTTTTGTCAATTTGTTGAGTTTGAGCTTGAGTTCTAAGTTGATTTTCATTTCCAATATACTTGATTGATGTTTCTGACGATGTAGGACCTATGATTCATGCTTGCCATATTGAGTTGAGATTGAGATTACTCACTCTGTTTTTACTCTATATTTATGCTTATGATACTTGAAGAGCATGGTAATTGAATAGCCATTGACTTAATCTAAACTATTATATTGTTATGTTGCCATTAAATTGTGAAATTTGCAGTTTGTGTATACACTCATGGCACCAAGGACAAAGATAATTTTTCCAAGGAGGAAAGGGAAAGCCCCTACAGAGCCTTCTCAGCCACAAAACCTACATGGAATCATATTCAGGAACGAAATGCAGGAATCTAGATACAATAAACCGTTGGAAAGAAGAATCGTCAATACCAAGTATGCTGATCAGAGGACTCTTGAAGCCTTGGGGCTTTATGATGATGTGCTTTGGATGTTTGAAGAATCGAAGCCAAGAAGTTCTTCCAAATGACTCCGCACACCTATCTTCCACTTGTTTTGGAATTCTTGAGCAGTTTGACCATAGACTTAAAAGAGTATTCCAATGGCCCTGCTGATGGGGAAATCACATTCAAATTAGCAAATGAGGAAAGGAAACTTACACTGCAAGAAATCAGGGACATATTTGGACTGAGCACAGGAGGGTACACTGAGATACCCCTAGGATTCATGAAAAATGTATTTTGGAACCAGATCACCAACGAGAACCACCTTTATGCTGTCTCTGCCAGAGCCTCAAAAATCATGAACCTTTGTATCAAGTATGCTTATCGGGTTCTAGCACACACAGTATTTGGGAGAGGAGACAGTGACGGCATGGTCCGTCAGCATGAACTCTATTTTCTTTGGGGGATGCTCAGTGGATTCGCAGTTGATGTTGCTTACTTCATGATCAAGAACATGGATAAGATGGACAGAGCGACTAGAGGATCTGTGGTGATAGGAGGTTTGATTACTCCTATAGCTAGATATTTTGGGATTGAGCCCTATGGAGTTGAGTTGGCAAGAGGAAATTCAAGACTTGACATTGAGTCTTGCATAGCAATGAAAATGATTGTTAGAGAGGGAGACACTTTTTTTTTGGTCCTTGGACCAAATATCCCTCCTCTACCTCTACCTCACGTTGAAAAGACTACAGTCAAGGAAAGAGCCAACTGGAAGTTATCTCCTAGTGCAGCTGAGGCAGCCTTTACTCCACCACTAGACACAATTCCACCGCCACCCACCTGGGGTGGAAGGAGTGAGCCTTATGGGATGGAGTCACCTCCTCCTGATTCTTCGCAGGCTACTGGGACTTCTTCACAGAGATTCAGGGCTGGTTTTGCTAGCCATCACGATCCAGGTTTTCAAGCACTTACAGCACAGATGTACAACCAAGAACGCCGCCAAGAGAGGATGGAAGAGACTCTAGGGCACATCCAAAGGGATATGGAGAGATTTTGCAATCATATGGAAGACATGGGCAACTTCCTTTATGACCATTTCAGTTATGCAGATCATAGAGATTATGGATATCAAGGTGATCAAGGAGGGACGCCCTACTATGATCCTATGAAGGCTGCTACTAGAGATTCTGAGGCTACATGGTCAGATGGGGACGAGTAGATGCTTTGTGAGTATCATCTTCCCTTACTTCTTACTATTTTGTTTATCTTATCTTATTGATGTCTTATGATTTAAAGGGAAGGATGATGCTTCACAACCACCACCACTGCTACTCTGCTTGACACGCTTATTTTTATTTTTTTCGATGTGGTTGTATGATAAATATTGATATTCTGATTTACTTTTCGATATGGTTGTACTACATGATGATGATATTGTTTCTTTTTGATATGATATGATGTTGAAAATATTTTGATATATGGTCATGTTTTGAGATATGTTGATGATTTTTGATGATGAAAGAAATCAAATTCATGATTAGAGATATAGCCCTATCATGTTAAATTTATTTCTTCAATACATATTTGTCTATTGAAATAAAACATTAGTTGATGCATGAAATTTTAGATAGTGTATTGTTTGAAGAATAAAATCTAAAAGTGAAACTTTTCTTTCGAATAAAATGAGTATATGAGTATGATTTGTGAATTGAGATCAATTGATCAACCTTGTAGATGTTAGTTTATTTTTGCTATTTGATGGGAAATAAGAATCCAAGATCCACAAAAATAGTGAGAGACTCCCCTACTTGGCACTATGTAAAATTGATAGTGGTACCGAAGACATGGGTTGAAGTCTATAAAAAATGATGAGAGTGGAAAAGAATAAGACTCCTCTACTTGGTACTGTGTAAAATTGACAGTGGTCCTAAGAAAAGAGTTGAAGTCAAAATAAAAAGCATGTATCTATGTGGGTACATGCCATCCATGCAAAAACAACAAAATATATGGCAAAACAAAATGCATGAAAAAGAAATATATATATATATATATATATATATATATATATATATGTGTGTGTGTGTGTGTGTGTATGTGTGTGTGTGTGTGGAAAAAGATCTTGGAAACCTAATTCCTGTAAACAAAAGCATGATAGATTGAACTGAAATTGGGCGAAGTCTTGAGATTGAAAATTCTTTTTATTATACAAATTGTAAAGTTTTATTTGATTGAATTGTGGAACTAGAGAGTTGAGTTCTAAGGATGATATGTTTATTTGAAATTTTATAAATCAATTGATTGATTTTTTTTCATTGATGAGTTGTATTTTAGAAATTTATTGAGCATGAAAAGGTTATTCTTTTGATCAAATTTTGATTTCAAATTTGATTTTTGCTTGAGGACAAGCAAAGTTTGAGCCTTATGTATTTTGATGACACCAAAATATATAGTATATTTTGTATCATTCCAGATATCTTTTCATGCTAAATTGAGGATCTTTTACTTGTTTTCATGCTAAATTCATTGAATATTGCAAAGTCTACTTCTATTTTGGTTTTTCATGATTTTTAGGTAAAAAGGCACAATTTCAAGGCATTTTCAAGCAAAATCAAACACATAGAAGAGTTACCATCATCAAGAGGAGATCGCCCAAGAAATTTCATGCAAAACGGAGCAAGTCAGCAAATTACGGCAATGCCGTAACCTATTTTACGGTACCATATTTTCATACGCTACCGTAAAATCTGAGCCACTGCCGTATTTTGAGGAGTTTCCGAATAGAAGGTTTTTCGGATTTTATGGCAGTACCATAAACCAAATTATGGTACCGTATTTCAGAGTGCTCCAGAACAGAAACTTTGCTTGATTTTACGGCACCGCTGTAAAGGATTACACGGCCCGTATTTTTCTAGTCACTTCCGAACAGAGAGTCCAGCCGATTTTACGGTAGTGTCGTAAACCATATTACGGTACCGTATTTCCCAGACGACATCAGATCAGAAGACTCGACCAATTTTACGGCACTACCGTAAACTATTACACTACCGTATTTTGATTTTTGAACGCGACTCCCAGGTCAATTTCTACGCCCGATTTTGGCGGAGACGATTGTGAATGATCTAGGGCTTTATATTCAAAACCGTAAGAAACAAAAAGGGAGCTTTGGATGGGAGGATTACACACACCGAAAGCCCCAATTTTCATCGACTGTCGAAGGAGACATTGTCATTTACGCCACCGCCTAGGGTTCCACCGCCGCGACCAATCCAGACCACCTCTAGCCGCGATTTTCATACTGAATTCACAGCCCCGTCAAGAGGAGGAGACAACGTGCCAGAAGTTTCAGAAGAGAAGGAGATCAATCGAAGAAAAATCCGAGGAAAGAAGAAGGACAGCCTCTATTCACCGGGAGCTTTTGAAATTACAGCCGTGAAATAATTCACAGCCGTCCTGTATTTTCCCAAAACTCTTCTTTTACTGATTTTTGAACTTTTGAAATTATGGAATATTGTATTTTCTCCACCATGCTAGCTTAAACTGAAGGACCCCTTTCATGAGGGGGGGCGAAACCCTAAAGTGGCGCGTGTAAATTTCTTTGGCAGCGGAATTAGGGTTTCATGAGATCGCATGCATCATATGATCAACTTAACATAGATTGATTAGATCAAGAAGGAGATCA
>JANTFE010020218.1:0-22813 GCA_027562315.1 Costus pulverulentus
GCAACAACCTGAATAACAACCATTGCCTTCATAAACATAGAGTTTATACATGATACTGATAACAACCTAAGGCCTCAAACATTAGCCTTAAGGGCATACCCCAACAGTATTTCGCTAGGAAAGCCCGTGATAGTTCCTCCCAAGTGGTTATGTTCGCTGGATTGAGACTGTGCATCCAACGTCTTGCTCTATCTCTAAGGGAGAATGGGAAGAGTCGCATCCTGACTGCATCATTGGTAACTCCATTCATCTTTAAGGTGTCACAATACTCCAAGAAGATGGATAGGTATTCATTTGGATCTTCAGTCGGCGATCCCCCAAATTGGTGTTGTTGTACCATTCCTATGAGTGATGGCTTCAACTCGAAATTATTTGCAGATATAGGTGGGCGTGTGATGCCAGTATGCCACCCTTGTGCATTCGGTGTTGCAAATTCCCTCAAAGCTCTGTTGTTGTTTCCCTCAGCCATTGTGAGATCAAGTTGTATTGGATCAATATCTATCGATATTTCTTCTCTCTGTAACCTCCCTCCTTTTCTCAGCCACTGATAAGTCCTTTCAATTTGTGGTTCTTATTCCTGTGGATCACCAAGTATAGTATCTCTTTGCATAAAACAAAAAAGGAATTAGTAGAGGCGAGTACTAGTTAATAAAACAAGGTATAGAATGGAAAAAAAAAATAATATGACCATAACTAGTGAAAATAAACTACAAGCAGTAAAAGAAAATAAAAGGTATAGTCTATTGATTTCTAGAATTAGATCAAAATCAATTGACTGCCGTCCCCGGCAACGGCGCCAAAAACATGTTGCTGTCACCGCAAGCGCACGGCTATATCGGTGAAGTAAGAGTATCGTTCCCACAGGGACGGAGAATCGAGTATTGACAATTTTATCGATCAAAAGCTAGACAATCAAGGTCGGGTGAATATTATAAACTAAGGGAAATTAGTGAAATAATAAGCAGTAATCTAAGAAATTTCTAATGATGTAAGACGAAAGACGTTTGACAATGATTAAAGACATCGGAGATCATGATTTCACCACACAATTAAATTAAAGGATGTGCGATAAATACCCGATAATCACTACTCATGATCTAAAGAAAAAATGCCTAGAAAGCAATCACCGCTTCTCAGCGCGTGAAAATAACCCACATCTAGTATAGTTGCCGCCTCTCACCGCGCAACTATAGCATAGATGGGTTCAAGCAACCGTGGCCTTTTCTTCATGCAGGATCCTAGCTCTCACTATAAACCCTACACGATCGCTCCAAGGAATGTTTGTAATAGTGATTCTTCACACATTACTCTAATGTCATTTGAGTGATTAATTCTAAATAACATGCATATAAATCTCCAAGGAATCGAATAGATGCCAAAATATAATATTAGAAATATTTTTTATGATCAAAATCCAGAAATCTAAGAGAGGGCTACACCCTGATCTCCGACTAAAAAGTTTAAGCTATCATTATCATGGTTTTACACAAAGATATTTCAAGAAAGTACATCAGGAAGAAGGGGAAAAAGGGTTAGAATCGAATCCAAACTCAAATATAGCCCTTCTCCTTCACTGTCTATCTAGATAGAAGCCTCTAAGGATGCTGGTCGCCTCCCCCAAGTCGTCTCCTCCCTGATCGCCAGTCGCCGCCGCACCAAGAACAAGCCGTCCGCCCCCTCCATGATCGCCAGTCTGCTTTTTGCCCTATTTGCCCTATTTTGCCTCTTCAAATCACGGATCCAACGGCACTGGTTTCTCCCGAATCCCCTAAGAAATGAGTAAGTTATGCCCTTTTTAGTGAGGGGGGTTCGCACAGCGGCTAGAGAAAGCAGCGCAAGTTCCACGAGCGAGGTTTGCGTCACTGGGTGCCCCGTGGAAGATACTGTGGAGAAACTAAGTTGCAACTGCGCTGCTTACCGAAGGTTCCTCGGGTGAGGTTCTCGTCACTAGGTCCCCCAAGGAAGTTTATGTGGAAAAGTTGTCTTGCGAAGCTGGCTGCCTCTAGAGCGTTCCTCGGGGTGAGGTTCGCATCGTTGGGTCACCTGAGGAAGTTTCTGTGGAAAAACTAGACTGTGCTTGCGCAGACCACAGAGAGCTCCATGGGTGTGGTTTTCATCGCTGGGTCACCCGTGAAACTCATGGAAGACTCCAATCAAGCCGAAATTTGGTGTGCTGACTTGTTTTCGCCTTCCGAATCACCCGGTAACCTCAGAATCGCCAAATATGTGGCAGATTAGGGTGATTTAACCTAAAAATCTTTGAAAATAGGAAATGGTGAAGACCCCGAAGCAAATTGAGAGATAAGCACAAAAAGTGGACAAACAAGATAAAAATACCTCGATTCCTACTGAATACCAGCAAAAATATACTAAAAAACTCTATATAAATGCGAGGTATCATCCAGCATATCATCAAGATGGGGAATGGGAAAATGGTACTTGACTGTTATTTTGTTGATGGCCCGACAGTCTATAAACATGCGCTAAGTGCCATCCTTCTTTGGAGTCAGAAGGGCAGGGACGACTCATGGGCTTAAGCTTTCTCTAATCAGCCTCTTACTTAATAATTTATCAACTTGCCCCCGGAGCTCAGCGTGCTCTGTAGGGCTCATGCGATAGTGCGGTAGATGCGTGAGGGTGGCCCCTGGAACCAAGTCAATGGCATGCTGAATGCCACGCTCTTGGGGAAGCTCCTCAGGGGTGATTTCCTTGTACCCTTCCAACAATCTACACACTTTAGGAGGTATCTCACTCACTGAAGTATTCTCAACTGGCTTGATAACTAAGGTGAAGATTTGATTCATTTCTTGTGCCTCTTTTATGAAAGGTCGAGTTATGAGTAAGGAAATGGATTTGGGCACTTCAATAGTCTTCCCCTTAGTGTGTGATGCTCTTAACTCATGGGGTAGGCTAGGAACTAGGGTGATCTTCCTTCCGTTATGCATAAAGGTATAGGTATTGCTTCTGCCATAATGGGTTACATCTAGGTCATAAAGCCATGGTCTCCCTAGTAGGATATCAGCCACATCCATATGAGTAACATCACACCAGATCTTTCCCTGAAATGATGCTAAGTGTATGGGGATAGCACATCTATGGGTAATGGGTATGCTAGTTTGGTCAACCCAGGAGATACTATATGGCTTTGGGTGATCTTCTAAGTTTAGGTCAAACTTGATGACAGCTCCCTTGGATATGACATTTAAACTACTCCCACTATCTACCACAATTTTGCACATCTTGCCATTGCACTTAGTGTAAGTGTAGAACAAGCTAGTTCTCCTCCAATCTTTGGGTTTGGTGTCCTTAAGAAGGGTGCACCTCACTATTCATACTATGGTATCTACTAGGTCTTCTTTGCTATTATACTCAGGGGCATAGAAATCCTCACCAAGGTCTTCGGTTTGTTCTTCCTGATCTACTGGGTCTTCGGCTATGAGTAAGGTTTTCTTCTTGCAATATTTGGCTAAGTGACCGGTTTGGGAGCATTTGAAACATGTGACCCTAGTAGGGTTTTGGGTGTTTCTAATGTTAACATGGGTACTAGGATGGGGTGAGCTAGGATTTGACCCACTAGAGGCCGGCTTAGGTGGGATGGCAACTGAAGGGTTCTGGCTCCAATAGGTAATTGGGGTAGTCCTATTCTGCCTAAGCTCATATTCTATCTCTCTAGCCAATTGGGATACTTCCTGGAATGTATCGGTATGTTGGTATACTAAACCCCTTCTTAGTTCATGTCTCAACCCATTCTTTTAACTATTTATGGCCATCTAGGGTTCTTCATCTATGCCACTCCTAATCAGCAGGTTATCAAATTTTCTGGTATATTCTCTTATAGTATCAGCACCCTAGGTCAACCTAATTAACTTATCATAGGTCTGCTGCCTATAGTGTCGGGATATGTATTTCTCTCCTAGCCATCGTTTCATTTCTATCCAGCTATCTATAGGTGCTACTCCTCTCTTTTCAAGTTGCTTTTCTACACTATTCCAGAACACTAAGGTAGTTCCCCTAAGTAAGAAGCGAGCATATTTCACCTTGCTTCTTTCAGGCATGGACTGACATTCAAAATATTTCTCCACAAGGGATCCCCATTCCTGGTATCCTTGGGTATCAGCATTTGCATCAAACAATGGTGGGTTCATCATTAGGTTTTTAAAAATATCTTCATCCTCTCATCCCCAATAAGGTTCATTCAAGTTATGTTCACAGGGGTGGGGCACCTAGGTTGATGGTAATGATCATGTCGGGGTTCAGCCCTACTAGGTCTAGGTTCAGTGTGACTAGGTCCCTCTCCCAATGAATTTTCTAGAATCCTCCAAGGGGAATGATAGTGCGGTTGCACAACATTTTGGGTAGAGATAAGTTGGTTCACAACTTGACTTAGAGCATGTGTTTGTTGGCTTAAATTCTGATTTTGTTGTTCCATCTTATCCATATGACTAAGCAATTGTTCTAGCATCCTTGTCATGTTTACCATGGAAGCTCCTTCTCCCTCAACGACATCATTGCCAACCCTAGCTCTTGTGTTCACCATTCTAAAATAAAACTCAACTTAGAAAACAGAGTTAAGATAGGGTCTGGTAATTAATAGAAAGTATAAATAGCTTCTTAAACGACCTCAGAAAGCACAAGCAATAATGTTTGAGAACATAGCCCTGATTTCTGCACAAGAAACTTCCTTGCTTGAGTAGAATTCTGATGTGGTAATCACAGAGATTTAGCAAGTGCCGAGGGCAACAAGTGCTTTCATACAACAGGAGCTTGGTAAGGAACAGTAAAAGCAGAAATTCAGCTTCTGTTGGACCAAATTCCGGGCACAATAATAAGGTGACTATGGCCAAAACTTATGCAGCTAGTGGACCAGGTTCCTACCTATTGGTGAGACAGTTCCCAGGTCCAGAAGTGCCACGAGGTTGAGCAAGACCCAAATTTTAAAAAACACAGGAGTCAGTGGTAAGCTACAGAAAAACTAAGCTGATATGCTAACTTTGCCCAGATCCTCAAGGAGACTAGCAGCAATGGGTTTGGCTGCGCCTCTGAAGAGATGAACACTAGAAGGGAAGGTCAGTGGACTCTCTATTGTAAAGAGAATCGCTAAGCCTGTCCTATCACCAGACAAACACGGCTGAAGGTAAGGATGGTAAGGAACAGTAAATGCAGGAATTTCGGACTTGCCATAGGGTTAGTCATGACCCACAACACCGATTTTGCAGTGATCAACGACTAAGCAGGCAGAGTCCTTGAGCACTACCTATGAGTAAGGTAGCTTGAGGGCCAGTGTGATCCAAAGATTCTAGCAAACTTGAGCGCAATCCAATAAGCAGGGTTCAAACAAAGTTCAGCAACAACTTTCGCTAGTTCAGCAAGGCAAAGATCAAAATTCAGCAGGATTTTTCCAAAAGTTTTGACATATTAAACCGAAAGGTCAATGAGATTTTTAGAAAACCTTTTATTCAATTGTGGTCATAGTTGAATAAAAAACCAGCAGAATCTAATTAGAAAAGTTAAACCACACTTCCATAGTTCTATATGAGTTATAGGAGATAGATGTGACTTAGAGATGGGTTCAGAAGTTTTCAGAAAGCAAAGAGCACAAACTCAAACTCAACTATTCAGAACAGAATTTTCTTGCGCAAACACTAGAGCACCTTAGGGTTGCTCTGAAGCCACTGAAGAAGGACAGAACTCTCAAAGAACCTACCTAAGGCATGAGGCTCTATTGAAAGGTTAAACAGGCCCAAGTAGGTCTTACAAATGAAATACAACAGCAGACAATGAACAGTAACTTACAAAATCAGCGCAATCAACTTGGAAATCAAGATAGCTAACATGCAACCCTAGGCATAGATGGTCCTACTCAGTTTGAAGTTACCTGCGGCACCCTTTAGGGAAGGGGGCCTACACCCCTTTCTCTGAATCCCTCGGCTCCCGCTGCTTCTGACTTTGGGCGACGAGGCTATAGAATAAGGGTGATTAACAGGCCTTATACAATCAAAAGAGCAAGAGGGGGCAGGATACAAAGCCAACAAGCCCTCTATAAACTATGAACAATGGAGTCCTTAGGGTTCTTGTTCAGGTCTTGAACTCCTAGCCGAATGCTTCAAGGTCCCTTCTCAGCTCCAAGCCTTCAAGATGCCCACGCCAACACACCACATGCAAGCACTCAAGAAAGCTTTACGTGAGGAAGGAGGAAGAACTCTCGAGTGAAGATGGAAGGGAAGAAGTCTCGGCACTAAGCAAACAACATGCTAACACAAGTTGGATTCTTTTTTTCATGAAGAGTATACTAAGTGCAAATGTGTGAATACAAGGGCTTAAAACCCTATTCCCTCAACGTTACAAAATTCCTCAAGTATATCTAACAGTTAGTCCTTCTCGGTTTGAACTTGAATGGCTTGGATGAGATGTTGTTCTTCAACTTCTCAATGGGTGGGATGGTCGGTGATGTGTTGGATTGGTAGTCGAGCTTGTTGTTGAGAAGATAAGTCTTGAATTTGCATGCTGCTTTGTTGAGAGTTGATTGGTTGGAGCTGCATGCACATCTTAATAGCTGTAGGTGAAGAGATGTCTTGAATTGAAACTTCAGCTGAGTGGGTGCATGCACATGTTGATTGGGCGGGAGCTGCATGCGCATCTTTGTGAAGAGGTGCCTTTGAATTCTCAGCCGAGTAGAATTGGGATGCTGCATGTTGACTTGATTTTGAAGAATTGAAGGTTGGCTAGGTCTTGATATGGTGGGGTCTTGGGCCTTGCTTGTGGATTGCTTCTTGGCGTAGGTTTGGCTCTATGTGGATGGGCTGGCGTCTTTGAGTTTGTGGATGACTTGAGCTTGATGGGTGTTGGCTAATTTTGGCTTGAGGGTGATTTGTTGAGGAACCAGGGTGCCTTGTAGTGCAACTACAAGTGCATATATAATCCTAGGCTAGAAACAACCTACTACATAATCTAGGAAAGTAAAACATGCTTAAAGAAAATAAAAATCTTAGGCTATTCCTATACTAGAACATGAAAGCAAATAACAAGTTTCAAAATAAAAGTAAAGTGCGACAATAATTTCCAACAAGATGTCAAACTGGATAACCGTATCTGCTTGGTGGCTTTTTGGTGCACTTGGATCGGCGTAGTGTCTTGGATGCCCCTGCAACATTTATGATATGAGTGCACACCTATGACCCATGAGTAATTATAATATGAATGTTCAATAATGGCCAATGACTTCTCATGACTCAAATGACTTATCGATGGGGAATATGTTACTATCTTGTTTTCCTTACCCAAATTATGTGCTCAAGGGAATTTCATTATCTTTCGTTATTGTTTTATTGTGTTAACTATTTCATTGATATGTTTATCCTCTTTAGTTTTGTTTCCCTTAGACTTTGGGGTTACTTGCTGGGTAAATTTATGCTAATTCTTGTTTGCACTAACCCATATTGCAGATTAGCTTGGCTATGCATTTTGGGCAGAAGTATGAAATTATTGGAAGCTCATTTTGGTGTTTTGGCTAAATCATGAAATTTTTTAATCTTGGAAACATTGTATGTTCCATAAAAGACTTGCATTAAGGAGTGGTAATGTTACTTGTGATGAGAATGTTACTAGTTTTGAAATTTTATTACAATGGTTTATGTTGATTGCATGTTTAGCTCTCAGATTTTAGATTGTATGACTTTACTTTGCTTTTGGGTAAAAGACTTTGAAGGAATAAATATTTTTCTGTTGCAACTTAGATGATGACATTTTATCACTTGTTTTATTGTTCAAGGGATTTGAACTTGGTATTGATAGTCGATCATTGCGAAAATTATGTTGTATGATTATCTATTATGGATTGTTATTATCTAAGGGTATGACAAGTTGGGAGGTCATAACACATTGAGTATGTCATGATCCATATGGGAAGATCAATAGACAAACATAGGATTTGCCTCTTCTCGAGGGAAGCTTGATATCCACGGGCTCCCCTATGGATGCATGACTGAAAGTGTACGGCACACCCAAGTGAAAGCCTGATTTAGTTATGACCATGAGATTGGGTGAAGAGAAAGTGGTGACACACTATGTCCAATCGGATATCAGTTTGGCAAATACACTACAATGCGTCGGTATCTTATTGCGATAATGGGGATATCGATATCGATATCCATTCCAAAGACTTGGGTTGCAGCGATGCACTACTAGCTGCCACTCACTGCATGTGATGATCTTAGTTGATCACTACCAACGTCAGAGGAACCTATAGGATCGGACACCTTGATACTCGAGTTCTCGTATTAATCGAGTAACCTTATGATCGAGTTATTGGATAACTCGGATCAATTTAGGAGATTTCATCAGCGCTAATGTGCCTAGTGAGATGAACGTGACTTATTGGAGCTAAGTTTCAATTATGGTAGGTTGACCCCGGGTTAAATACGGTTAGCCATATTTAACATGGGTTACATGGGCTAAATAGGCCAAATGAAGTCTAGCATGGGCCCAATGGGCCATGAGGATAAGTCGCATGGGCTAAAGAATTATCATGGGACATTAATTCTGAATTTGAATAGCCACCATGATTTCTATATAAGGGTCCAAGAGGGAAGAGAGAATAGGGTTACTTCATTTGAAAGCTTAGAGCTTGGAGAACTCTTCCTCCTTCCCACTCCTCTTGTCGCATCCTTGATGTAGGACGGGGGCCTAAAACATTCAAACAACGATTTTCGAAATCCGTTTTGATAGATAAGTGGATAATAAGGGAAAATCGGATTTAATCTAACGAGATTTGGGAAACTATTTTTTTTGTAATTTTAAATAATAGAGGAAAACTGAAATTATACTATTGAAAGCAGTAAATGCTGGAAGTAAACTTACAGAGCGACCCTTGAGAATTGAAGGATCGTGTCACCCCGTTCTTCACCGGTCCAACTCTGATGGAAGGTGTAGAATGATTGAGCATTACACACAAACACACAAAGGGATCCGAACAAGCCTCGGATTCATATTACACACTTAAATCAAGGGGGGAGGCTAGTCCTCACAAGTTCCCTTGCTAATATGAGATCTAACTAGAAGAGGGGGGAAGAGAAGAGAGGGATGCGCCACCACTTTGCTTGTCCTCCTTGCGCCAACTACAAAATCAAAGATTAATGTAGATGCTATTCGGATCACAAGAGGACACAAAACAAAAGAAAGAAGAGAAACTTAGCTTGCTTGGTTTGAAGATCCCTCCTTCTTGTTCCTTGTGCCTCATGTCCTCTTGGAGAGTTTCTTGGCATCAAGATGGAAGTTATGAGATGAAGAACTCTCGGCAAGAAGATGCAAGAGAGGAGTCTTCTCAGAATTTTGGTGGAGAAGGAAAGAGAAGAAGGGCTCGGCCCTTGGAAGAACACTACTACTACTACTAATGGCGACACTAGTGTTTACCTAGGAAACTAATAGACAATTCTCATTTCATCAAAGCTAACAAAAATACATGAGAGGCGGTTACATTTATAGGCGAGATAGACGGTGGGCAAGGTGGTCATTTTCCCCTTAGGCGCCACTTACAAAATAGGAGAGAAAATTTCAGCATTTAATTCAAGGTGTGGATGCAATTAAGTGTGGAAATTCTTCCTTTCTTTGGTGATGCTCTTATGGGAATTCTTTGAATTTCGAATAGTGTCTTCAATGCTCCTTTGTGTTGGCGATATGGCTTCTTTCCATGATGGTTTTGGGTGCATGAATGAAGAATTCAAAATTTGAATCCCTTCCATAAATGCTTGGGCGGCAAGGTAAGATGGTAAGTCTTCATAAATGTCTTCCTTTGATTTTGGATCTTGATGGATGATAATTTTGAAATCTTCCCTTGTTTGGGCTGGTGTGTTGGTGCCTATTCCTTGGATGGATAGTTGAGGTGGCTGATTATATCAAGGAGGGGGCGCCCAACAAAGATAGAAGCTGAGTTGGCAAGTGAGCTCATCAACACTTTGAGTTGCACTTTGAGTTAAAGGAGTTGAAGTCTTCTTTCTTTTCTTGAGCTGAACTTGTTGAGTCGAACTTGAGCTGACCTTGGAGTGGAGCTTGAGATAACCTTTAGCTTAAATGACCTGCCAAAAATATAACCAATGCAAGGATGCACTATCCTACCATGATGCAAAAGTACATAAGAGCTACATGCATTACAATGCACAACCTACTACAATTGGACTTGCCACAATTGACTATATGATGCATGGCTTTATTTGAAAACATAAACTAACCTAAATGCCATGAAATGTAGTGTAAAACAATAGAAAGCAAGTGAGCTCTAGGTGAACCCAAGTTGAGGAGGTTTCCTCCGAGCCCAAGCATGTCTCTTCAGAGCAGGGCTGCTGCCTCCATCAATCCTTATTGTGGGTGGCGCAAGTACTTGAGGAGAACTCCCAAGGCGTGGATCTTCCTCCCATGGCTAGCACCGGGAGTAGAAGAAGAGAACTCAAGTATCGGGGCTGTGTGCGAGACCGTAGAGCACGCATGCTTGGGCGCCTACATTGCATTCCTTTGCTTTGCATCAAGGTATCATCTCACACTCACCGTGTCGATCCCCTCGCTGGACTCGATCTTCTAGGTTTTTGGGACAGCCCTGTTTTGTGGATTGCTTCCGCTGTGTATGTATGTAAAATTTTAAAATCCCCAAGGTTTCTCAACAATGACTATTCATCTTGTTGCAGATATCATTCCTGCGTGGACAAGACAAAACCCTCTATTTTTGGGACTATTGAAAATAACTAGTTTAGTTCTACATTTGAGTTTAGTCAGTTCAAATATTGGTACATTGGATGCTCCTCCCGTACATGGTTACTTTTCTTAAATGACTAATTTTTAGCCTTGGGTTTTCTAGTTATTTCCTAATTTTAATCATTATTTTTGAAAATGAAAAAACTGAATAATTGAATTTTCAACTAGTAGCTTTTGTGGGCCACCACGCCACAAGATGAGCACCTCTTGTTCTTTCTTTGCCTTCTTTAGCCACTTTTCAAGTGTCTTGAGGTAAACTCTTGGCTCAAAACATGGTTGCTCAAGGATATATAGCTTGATGTGGGAGGGAGACACATGTTATGGGATAGCAAGTAAATGATTCTAAGATAGTGCAAACTACCATGCAACAAGACTAAACTAAACATTTGATTCACAAAACTAGGCTAATCATGCAAATAATATTAAACTACTATAAAACTAAGCATGCACTACAACTATGAAAATTGCAAGAAGATAATTGACAGTATTTTAAAGAAGTACACACCATGCAGTCCGTGAGAATAAAAAGATAGTCCTTCCTATTCTTCATCAATCTTACTCTAATGGAAGTTGACAATTTTGGTGGGCAATTACAAACACTCACAAACAGCAAATCCAAACATGCTTAGGTATTTACAATGCAAAGACCAAGAGGGGTCCAAATTCCTCTTGCTAACTAGGATAACTAAATTAATCTACTTAATCTACACTAATTATGAATTCTCTGGATTTTGCAGAAAACCTTGTTCTCTCTATGTTTTTGACTTTTCACGTAAAAAGACCCAAAATTAGAAGCAAAACAAAGAGATTTCATTAATCTACAAAAAGAGGGACATTCACTAAAGATCTAGAACCCCAAGCCGAATGTGAGTTATAGGTTGTGCTTACAATCACCGGCGGTGATTCTAAGACGATGATAAATTTTACGAAAAGTAAACTCAGAATAACACTTCTAGAAGAAAGAAGAAGGCAATCCATAAATTTTAAGCTATTCTGAGCCAAATTTATAATCACAGCTATGATTCTATTTAGAACATAGAATCGATTCCAACAGATGACGCGTACCAAATTCTCATCCGATTTCTTCCCCAAAACTCTATAAAAACTTCCTCATGCTTAAGGCTTAGGGAGAGCATACACTAGGCAACACTTCATTGGATTTTTAGCTTCCCCACTTGCTCCCTTGAACTGAATCAAAGCCAAGAAGGCTAGAACGGTGAACAACTCTAGTCCTGACTTCCGACATGCATAGCTACAAGGTTACATGAAATTGAAGGTCAAAATTCATCCAGAGGGAGAGGATGGGAGCTATGAAGAGCTTCCAATTCAAACTTCATTGAGTTTTGTCTAGAATCGATGGGGATCAGAGCCGAGACAGAAGCAGCCACATAGGGAATAAGCAGATCTAATCAAGCACAATCATGGTCGTGATTACAATCACAGTCAAGAGAGAGAAAATTCATATTTCTGTAATTTTCGCTAGAGAGTAGTAAACTTTTGTTAATTTACTCTTTCTAAATTTACTCATGAACATGGCTATAGCTTAAACTTGATTTTGGGCCATAGGGACTACCCCTTAATTTTAACTTCCTGATGATTATCAAGCATGTTGATTTTATTTGGTCGTGTTAAAGTTGATTTTATTTGGTCCTGATGATTTATAATGCTTTTAATTAATAGTTCTTAATTTATTGCATATTTCGGGGGTTAGGACATGGACTTGAATGTGACTCCTAATCCTATAAATCACTGATTAAACTTATAAGATTAAGACTATGAAAGTAGCTAGGGTTATAGAATTTAGTTAGTGAGAATAATTTCACATGGAATAACTTAGGTCTAGTAATTAAATTTTCTTAAAAACTAAGACAATGACTAAAGGTGACTCTTAGTTTTGGAACCCTGCAATTAACCATATAACTAATGACCTACAAAAGTGGCGTAGTTGTATTGGGGAACATAAAAGTTATATTGTGCTTAATGAAGTTAATCAAGGTTAGTACTTAGAGTGACAAACATGTACAGGACAGGTTAAATATTAGGGTGGGCTACTGAAAGAAGACATCCTATACATTCTTATAGAAGATTTCTTTTTAACACTACTAAAAGTTTGATGCATGCTGATATGAATTACTTAGAAAAATTGTCATAATGAAACCATATGCCCGAGCCTCTCTAGTATTTAATTGCCCTTTTCTATATATTTGTGCTTCCATCACAGCTTTCGTAGTAATCAATTTGCCTAGATTACATGAATACGACTTAATTAGTACTTAATTCTAGAGTCTCTAGGATATTGATATTTTATTACTTTGATACATCCATGCACTTGCAAAAATGCATATGGGGATTGTGGTATCACTGTCATTGTGCGTGGTATAAAGTTTCATGGAGGTTCTCTTGGAGATGAAGATCCTTGGCAAGGGGTTCAATATCCTTGCACCAAGTGTTAGTGAAGAGGTTGATAACAAAGCGCCACCAAAGGTTGAAAATGATGAACTTGTGCCACTATGTAGAAGACAAGGATAATTCTCTTGCTTCCCAAGAGAAAAGCTTGAAGAAAGGTTAGTGAAGGGAATTGTGGCCCTTGAGTACAGAAAGGAGATGAAGATGGGTGATAAAAGCACCCAAAAAAGAGATGAGGGGAAAAGGGGTGACACAAGCACCCAAAAGTGGCTAGAAACTAATTCATTTCATTCATTATGCTATGTTATGACATGCTATGCATTTACATGTTTTCTAGACTCTCATCAACATTTACAAGAAGGAAAATAAAGAAAGAATCTTGGGTCTTCAATGCATTGAGGTTGGCACATGCTTCTTTCCAAATCCTGGTCAAGGGCTTTTGGAAATATTTTGATTTTGAGGGCTTTGTTGGCTTGAACGAATAGGGAGGAGCCTTGAATCATTGGCTTCTTTCCCTCTTTGCTTTTGGTGAATTTTGGGGAGCTTTCAACCTTCAAAGGCTTTGGCGAATGAGGATTGAGTTGTTCATTTCCTTCCAAGGTGTGAATGCAATTCTCCTTGAATCACTCTCCTTGATTTGAGGCTTGAAGATTGGATCCTGATTCTTTATTGATTCTTGATGAGGATCTTTGTGAGTTGGCACCCAGATAAGGAGAAGGTGGCTGATTTAAGCTTGATAAGTGGCCAACAATTGAGGAAGGATGAGATGAACTCCTTCATCTCTAGTCTTCGCTTTGAACTTAGCTTTGACGTGACTTTCCATACTCGAAACAAGTTACTTGAGTGTTTTTCAGCTTGCTCAAATACAATGAGAGCTTGCCTATAATAGGGCAAATTAAGATATGCTACACACTAATCCTACCAAGATGTATGAATTATAGAATTACCCTTTTGTTGCATGCATGAGTTACAATGCACAAACCTACCATATATGGAAATTGCCATATATGAACCATATGATGCATATTATACTTGAGGGTGGAACTAACCTAAAATGATGCATACAATGCAAGGGGGTGGTGCCTTAGGGTGCCTTTAAATTAGGGTAACCTTAGATTCTATGATAGAGATGGATATGTGGGATGATCCTTAGTTCCAACTCTAGGGTGGAGGAGTCTAATGTAGCTAGAAAACTGTGAAAGGGTCTGGAGGTGAGAGAAGTAAACACGCTCGGAGATAAATTAGAAAGAAAATAATGCAGGAATCAGATTGAGATACGCATTGGAGGAGCACTAATAAGTCGCTGGAGTCGTGGCAATCAAATTACTAAACATAAATGCTAACCTCTTAGTGAGCGAGCTACTTAATTTTTGCTTTAAACATAGCAATGGGAACTTGTAAATGGCAGAACGAGCAGGGGTGCTTGGCGACTATGACATGAACACACACAAACAACAATGCAATCTCCCATGTTCAACGACCAGAGCAGCACAGGGTAAGGAAAGAAGAAGCAAGACAACAAGAGTAATTGAACAAACAAGAGAACCTGATGCATTGAGATGAAATTTAAACTGGAAAAGAACTTGCGATTATAAGAGGATCTCTAAGAAGTTTTTGCGCTTCTGATTAGACTCTTGTTCTCCACAAGTGAGTATCCTACTTGACAAGTTGAATTCTAACTTCCATTGGATGCTCTTTTATAAGAACGAGGCTAGGGATGCAACAAACTAGTTGGTGGGGAGATTAGAATATTCTAGCCTCCCAAAAGCTACATAGAATAAAGATCACAACTATAAATCGCAACAACTAATGTTGAAATCAAGTACAAGAAATCCCAACAACTCCAGCCTATGTGGACTTTTGGCTAGGTCTTGAATATAGGTTGGACCTTGTTGGGCTGGCTACACCATTTTGAAGGAAACAGCCACAAAGTAGCAGAAGTGACTTGTTTGCGGTTGATTCAGCTCAGTGTTAACCAGTACTTACGACATGTTTGTTAGCCGATTATGATGTCGATTTGGCTTGGGCTTGGTCTTGATTTGCAGCTCTAGGTGCATGGGGTAGCAGAAGTGACTTGTTTGCGGTTGATTCAGCTCAGTGTTGACCAGTACTTACGACATGTTTGTTAACCGATTATGATGTCGATTTGGCTTGGGCTTGGTCTTGATTTGCAGCTCTAGGTGCATGGGATAAAGGGGCTCCTATTGAACCGATACAAGGCTAATCACCCCATGTACCAATCTAGAGGTTGAATTTGGCACCGCGATCATCTATTTGATAGATGGCATATCCTGGCATGGTCATTGTTATGCATTGAGTACATCTACCGTATATGTACATTTGCATGGATAATGTCCCTAGAGATAGATTTTATCTAGTTTCAGTTTTTATCATAGTCGATATGGGACAACTATGACACATTTGAGACTAGTATATACACTAGTTGAGCATGGGTTGCTAACATAGACATATAGGTATATCAAGGGAGATATACTGGATCGACCCGTCATGAGGTTTCATCTTGGTGTCACAAGATGAATATCACAGTGACAGAGGTATGCTTGTCCATGACATGAGGGCATTGATATCTCTATATGGTGAGTGATGTACTTTTATACAACCTAACGCTTCGTCGTAGTAGGGGAATCATAACGATTGTCATTGGGTGTGTCATAAGCTATAGGAGATATTCAATGTGCTAATAGATGATTTGCCCCTTCCTTGCGAGGAAGATTGATATCCATGGTGCCCCTATATGGATGCATGAATAAAAGTGTATGTCATACCCAGGTGAGAACCTGATTTAATCATGACCATTTGATTGGGTTAAATAAGTGTGACACACTTGTCCAATCTGGACATTAGCCTCGCAAAAGGACAAATGTGTACATGTACTTCGTCGCAGTTTTAGGGACTGTCGATTATGACTCCATTCTGATGACTTTGGTAGTAATGGTGTACTGCTAGGTGCCACTCATTATTTGTGATGACATGAGGTTATTGCTGCCAACGTCTGAAGAACCTCCAGGGTCGTACATCTAGACACTTGTGGTCTCATATTGATCGGATAGCCTCAGATCGAATCATTGTATGATTCATATTATTTTGGGACATGTATGCTTTGAGATTACTTCTTTGGAGATGAGATTTTATTTAGTTCATATTTGATCACTAGTTGACTTCTAGTGGATCGCGTTTGACCTCTATTGACCTGTGTTGTCAAAGTGAGTCAAATAAGAGCCTTAGTGCAAGTTTGGACTTGGCACGTAAGTCATATGAATGAATAAAATTATTAATTGGCAAGATAATTTTTCTCTTGGCTAATTAATAGGCCTAGGTGCATTTTATTTTAAATATATTTATATATTTAATTATAAGATATTAATAGGTGCCTACATGATTAAAATAATTAATATACTTGCTAATTTTATTTAATATATGTATATTAAATTCACCTAGGCACATTCTTCATTATATTTAATATATCTACATATTAAATTTTAAAAAAAAATAATCTCCAAGAATAGCTGGTGCATCTATTATAAATAGAGAGGCTTTCTTGGGAGATTTTTGCACCAGTCCTCTTCTCTCATCCCCTATTGTCACCTCCCCTCTCCTCCTTGGCGTAAGGGTCTTGAAGGTGATAACAAACAGAAGATTTTGCATCAAGGTTGGGAGAAGTGGTAGTGCTACCCACTCCATGTCGCCAACACTCCCTTTTCTCCTTGGCACTTGGTCTTAGTGATTGGCGCAAGTTGAGAAGTTCCTAGAGGCGTGGATCTCACCTCCTGAGGCTAGCACCAAGCGTGGAGGTTTGAGAGACTTTGAGGAGCCCATGTGTGCGAGACTGCAGAGGACACTCCCTTGCGTGTCTACATCATCTTCATCGGTTGCCCCAAGGGTTTGCAAAATAAGGTACTACTCTATCACATCCACTGGTGTTCTTCTCATAAGTCGATTCTATTTCTTATGTGAATTCTATTTCAGGCCAGCACTTCCACTCTGTTAAAATTTTAAAATTGGCTCGGGGATTCCCAACAGTGGTATAAAAGGCATCTTATGAGACCCACATAGTGTAAGTGTTTTTCTACATGCTTGTTTTCTCCCATGTCATGAAATGATTTTTGAAAAAAATATTTATGCCATGAATTTTTCTATTGAAAAATTAATTTCCATGATTTCTGCCTCTTTGTCTCTTTCTTATTTTGTATTCTTCACATGTTGGATGGACCCTATGTGGAAGAATTTACCCCTCCTTGCACTCATGGGATAGTCCCATGGCGCAAGACCCATAGGAGATTATGTGGGGCATGAACTAGGTGGTGCCCTAATCTCTATATGGTAAGGATTGCAAGGGGAGGTTACCTCTTGCACACTCCTGAGAGGGGCAAAACACAAAGAAAGATCATGTAGAGTCGCTGAAAATTAATGGAAGGGTTTTATGAAAAATTAAAAGTGATTACTTATTGATTTTTCATAGCATGTAGAAAAGCATGAGTAGGTTGTTTTGTGCATCGTGATGTGATCTTAGACAAGCCCCAAAATTGCCATGCCGGTGATGTATTATTGTGAGGCCTATGTGCCAACTTTCAATTCTATTTTTCAATTATGTTGTGTAATTATGTAATAGAATTGAAGACATCAAGTGGCGATTTTCCTTCTCTTTCTCTCCCTTGTGCATCTCATCTAGGTGGCACAAAGCCTTGACCTAGCCGAAACTAAGGTGGCTTCTAAGGTTAACCTAGAGGCGCATCTAGGGTTGGCGACTAGGGTTAGGGTTGGCGCACCTCACCACCCTAGGTGGCGCATCCCCTTCATTGACCTAACCTTAATTGGCTTCTAGGTTTACCTAGATGCTACACATGAGGGATGATGGTTGATCAAGGAGATGGTGTAATCTAATCAAGTTAGGGGGTTGACCTTAATCATTGGCCAAACCTTGTTGCCTTCAAGGGTTCCCCAATGGCGATCAAGATGTTCAAGGGCTGATGATGAAGGTGGCTCAACCCAAGGGGCTAACCTACATCCTTAGCCGAACCATGATGCTTCTAAGGGCTTCCTCATGATGCTTCAGATGTGTTGCATTTACATCATGTTTAACTTGTGTTTTATATGATATTTAGGCTTAATTTCATGATTTTATACCAATTGTTAGTGTTTTTACTTCACTTGGTATGGAATTTTCACTTTTCTTAATTTTTGTGAAAGTGCAGGTAAAATGGCATAAAATTGATGGATTTTATGACTTTTGAAGCCATAGCATGATTCCCGAGGAAATTACAAGGTTGCACACTAAATTTGGGGCAAAAATAGTGATAGATGCGACTTTCACGGCCGCAGCCGTGAGTTTTTTAGCTAGCCGTGAGTTTCGCATTCGAAGGGTGGAAACACGCTAAGTAAACAAGTTCACAGAAACCTTCACGGGTGAGGCCGTGAATCTTTCTATGTTCACAGGACTTTATTCATAAAAACATTTATGGCCGTAGCAGTTAACTGTTTATGGGCCGTGAGTTTTTTCGCCCCTTCGAGTTCTTCACTCAATTGAACTCCAAATCGAACCAGAATTGAACCAAACTCCCTAGAATTTTTCCTTGATGGGTTATGAATCGATTAAATAATAAAAGGAGGGATTTTTGGAGGGCTAAAGGGACTTTTTCGGACGAACACAATTAGAGGCGGCGGCTAGGGCAAAAATTGAGTTCGAGGGCAAAATTTCGGCGAGAATTCACGCAAAAGGGAGAATTGATCACTTCACCTTCGTGTCTAGGTTGAGGGGAAGCTTTTCCATTTACTTTTTTTAGTGAATTCATGTACTGTTGATAGGATTCAATGCAAGTTTTATTCATATACATGCTGTTAACGTTTATCATGAGCGAGTAAAACTTTATTTCGGGATTTGGGATGTAGCCCACTGACATTTATAGATCAAAATGTAATTTCATTCTTTGTTAAAATATTTTATAGAATTGATTTGATTAGAAGTGTGTTATTTACATGATTTACTCTGGCTAACAATAGTTGCATCTTAGACGTTGCGTGAAGGACCGGGAGGTGAATCGCAACGTCGGAAACATTCTATTCAAACCTACAAATCCAATCACGGGAGTAGTTTGGATTCGTTACGTTAACTGTCACTAGAGTAGGGAGTTAGCATAGTTAGATACCAGATTACACGTCGGGAGGAGGTAATCTATACCTTAGGAAAAACCCCTTACATTACTATGTTATTCTTTTCAAAGGTTAACTTTTATTAAATTCATACTTGTTAGTGTGGTTAAACCCTGAGTCCCAATCTTCTAAAACCTGATTTTTTCCAGTACATTACTTCTTTTGCTTTTCGTGCTTAGAGTCTAAACAAAAATCACGATTTGATTCACTTAGATTTAAGCAAGTCGTATAATTGGTACTTGACTGCCAGATCCTCGTTGGGAACGATCTTTTTTTTATTACTTCGATAAATCCATGTACTTGCGGACACATCAGCATCTTGAGGTACAAGGGCTAATGGTAAAGGTAGAGCACTCAAAGGGGCTGATCTTCCTCCTAAGCCGAACCTTCATGCTTCCTAGTGGCGCATCTTGAGGTTCAAGGGCTGATGAAGAAGGTTAGCAAACTTAACTTGCAAGGTGGCTAATACTTCCTTCTTCGCCGAGAGCTTAAAGGCCTAATAGGCGCTTCTTGAGTTATATAGGGCTAAGATAAGGGAAGGTAGATGATGTGTGCCATACTATTGCACCACTAATCGCAAGCGCAACGATTTTGTCGTGATTGTACTTAAGTGTCGATCCCACAGGGACAGTGTTCACATACCAAGTGATTATAAAGTAATAGCTAAACAATTGATTAAGTGGTTTAGAATTACAAAAAATAAAGCAAAGATAACTCAATGCAAACTGAATATAGCAAGAGAAAGTTTTGGGTAGAAAACAGGGGTTAGAGATATCGAAACTTCGGGCTCATCTTGTTGATGGATCACAAATTGAAATAAGTTAAAATTATAGCAATGCAATTTTAAAAGTGTTCAAGGAAATATCAGATGGTACAGATTACCCTCTTTCGACGGCATAATCCGGTATCAATCTAGATCGGCATCCTACTTTCGTGGCTAACCGGACCTAGATTGATCCAATGGGTTTGGAGATATTATAAGGTTCTCCACACAAATCTTGCCCTAATTCTTGATAGCTCAGGGCATGTTTGATCAGCAATCCTCTTTCTCCAAGCCTTCTTGAATGGACGCACAAAAGATCTTCTTTTCCCAAGCTTTCGCCAAGATCACCACCCCTTGCCAAGACTCATCGCCCCTTTCCAAGAGGTTTTTCACCCTTCATATAGAGTCAAAGGAACCCTTTGATTGGCTACATTGATAGCGCTTTTAATTATCTACATTTTGACACAAAAAAAGTATAAAACAGACTTATAATGAGGGAGTTATGGCCATTTTAATTTTGGCTGTAGAGAGATTATGGGCGTAATCAAGATTACGGCCCTACCCATAATGCTTTTATCGATGTTCTTTAATGCCTGAAACGCTCATACAATTATGGCTCGTTAAATGCTCGTCATTTTTATACCAAGAATGCTCAAAACGAACTTGTAACAGAGAAGGTATGGCCAATTGAATGTTGGCCTTTAATGCTTGCATTTGGAGATTACGGGCATAATGGTCATTATGACCATGCCCGTAATTTCATTGCTAAACTCTGTTTCGTCTGAAATTTTGCAGGTGGGCTGATGTTTGCCTTGACATCAATTTCGATCATAGTATGATGTCAAAGATTGTCGGTCAGGAGATTACAGTCAAGCTAAAATTACAGCCATACCCATAATGTCACTTGTCAAGGTTTTTGTCTTCCAAGAGGCTGCTATTGAGAAAGTTAAGGGTGTAACTTCATACTTGCATAAAAATGGTTCCATTGGAAAGTTAAACTGGGAATTACGGTCATGATGTAGATTATGGTCTTGGACGTAATTCTATAAATTGGTCCCATTTGAAGCCAAACTTCTTGTCAAGGTTCTTGATTCACTCGGGAGTATAAATATACTTCCAAATAGCTCTAAAGGCGACTGAAATGTCTTGTATTCAACAAATATGACAAGTAGTGAAGCTTCAGAAGAAAATTAATGAAATAAGCTGGAAAGAGATGTAAAAACATGATAATAGGTTTCGATTAGCTAGTATATATAAATCAAAAAGACTATTTAAATACGAGACATCAAACTCTCCCAAACTTAGATCATTGCTTGTCCTCAAGCATATAAAGCAGATAAAAGTGGTAATCAGCAAAAGTTGAAATCAATCCAAGCCTGTAAAACATTGTTTCCTAGGAAGATATCATTATGAACTAACCTCGGTAAGTCGGGGGATTCAAAGTAATCAGGGTTTCATGAAAACAATGTACTTCCAATTTCAAGTGAAAGATCAGAGTTTCAACTCATATAAGCATCTTAAAAATCTACAGCAAAAGAACTAATCAGATTAGTCAAGAAAAACTATTGCAGAAATTAATCAATTACCAAAAGATGCTATGTGTTATAGGATGATCCATTAACTTTAAAATTCAATAAAAATATCTAAATAATAGTAAAAGATGGGTAGTTCATGTTTGTACCAAAGATAAAAAAATTTTCTAACCCAATTTCTTAAAATCACAGCGAGAAAAAACCTAAACAGATAAGTAGAATGCAGATTTCAAATTACGGGCATGAAATTACTTATAGCAGTGCCATAATTTGCATAAAATTCTCAGGTCATAAGTCACTCAAAAATACGGTACCGTGAAAATGATTACGGTACCGCCATAAAAGTCACAAAACTTTTGGGTAAGAAAATACTAAAAATTATGGCACCGTGAAGTCGAAAATGGTCTAAAAAAATACGGTACCGAAAAATTGATTATGGTACCGCCGTAAAAGTCAGTTAACTCTCGGGAAAAAAATCAACCCAAATTACGGCCCATGAAAAAGATTACGGCAGTGCCGTATTTTGCGCAAAGTTTGATTTTTCCTGCAAAAAGAGAAGAAAAATTAATTCTAAAAATACACTAAAATAAAAGAAACTAAGCAAAGTATGAGTGCTTGGGTTGTCTCCCAAGAAGTGCTAGTTTTTAGGTCCATAGCTTGACCAAAAATCAAATTTCATAGCGAAGCTGGTAGATCAGTACCAAAGTAAATATCATACAATTTTATGCAATTCTGTTGTCCAAAAAGTTTAGCCACTAATCCAAACATCAAAAATTTCAAGTAAATCAAGATCGCCGTGGCTTTTTCAAATATGCAAAAATCAAAATTTTCAATTCCACTCAAAGGATATTCAACAATCTTCCTATATTTATCAGTAAGCAAAATCATTAGTCCTTTATTCAAATTTATATCTTCAATTACAATAGGACTTCCATCAAAAGATTCAAGTCTTGGATCATCAAAATAGTCTTTCTGTCTCACATTAGATTCTTGAACAAAGCATAATTTTTCAAATAAATCAGAAGATTCAACAATAGACATGGGCAAAACTGAAAGTCCCCTAAGCAAGGTGAGGGGGGGTGGCGAAACCCTAAACAGGCGCATGTATAAAATTTTTCACAGCGGAAGCTAGGGCTTCTAGATCGATAGCATGTATGTCATATGATCAACTAAAACATGTATACATCGAAAAGGAGTCATACCA
>JANTFE010020218.1:22913-34017 GCA_027562315.1 Costus pulverulentus
CCAATATGATGAGAATGATTAGATCAGATGAACATAGTCATCTGGGTATGGCCATACACTTTCTCAATCATCTCATCCAGGGGGCCCCTTTAGAACATCACCCTCCAAACAAGGAGACGACAATCCTATATCTATCACTAGTGCCCTAACATGACTCATGTTCATCATCCAAGATAGTCTATAACCATTATGTTTCAAATGATATTGTACTACCTCAAAACAATGCCAATCACCATTTAGAAACACAAGTGATCTCAAGTCAGAGGAAATATGCCACTTGTTTGCATATAAGGATTATTCATATTGTGACAAGCAATTGAATATCCTAAGTAGGGTCTGTCCAGTACATCCTATGTACCCATGAGTCTACATCTTATTCCATGCTCGAAGCATCCTATAAGATTAGAACACATATTAGTCTCAATCGTATCAAGGCTGTCTCATGTTCACCAAGATATCTCGACTAAGGACAAAACTGCATGTCAGCCAAGCTGAACAGTATTGAGACATCATTCAGAAGTATACATATTGCAGCAGATGATGTAACAACCTGAATAACAACTATTGCCATTATAAGCATAGAGTTTATACATGATACTGAAATAATCCCAAGGCTTCAAACATTAGCCTTAAGGGCATACCCCAACAAAAACATCAGAGTGAGATTCATCAATTTCTTAATTTTCAAATCCTTTTCAAGTTCTTCATCAATTTCATCAATTTCAAAATTACTAACAAAATCAGAGTAATATTTTTCTAAATAAGTTCCCTCATATCCTTCATTAGATTTAACCACAAATAATATATCATCAAAAGAATCAATTTCATAATTATCACAAAAATTGAAAAGAGATTTAACAAAATCAATTTCATCAACCTTTTCCACAAATAAATTATCAAATGAATCAATTTTACAATCATCAAAATCAGAGCGAGATTCATTAATGTTCACATAAGGCTCAATTTCAAAACATTCATAATTAGAGGGGGAATTTTCTAAATCAATTTCTTCAGTTTCCAAATCAAACTCAAATGAACAAGCTTGTTGTGCTATCTGGGTTTCCAAAATTTTCTTATGAGCTGTTAAAGATTCTACTTGATAAGCAAGCTAAATAATTATCCCTTTAAGATCCTCAATTTCTTTGTCTTGATTTTGCATGAATTGATTTTAATTTTTCATGAATTTTTCAAGCATGGATTTTAACCTAGATTTTTTTGTATCCTTAAAGTATGGTTCAAAAACATGATTTGGAGGAGTTAAAAATTTGCAATCAGAAGTATAATGATCAAAACATACACAAATAACAGATCTAATAGAAGAATAAGATGTCCTAGAAGGATGCATACAAGAGTGTAATTTCAATTTGTCTGCAAGAGTGCACAATGGATCATCTTCATACTTGCCTTGTGGCATGTATACCGCACCTCATTCAGTTGCCCACGAATTGTGATTAAAAGTCATATCTTCAAATCTATCAAGAATAGAAAGATTATGCAACAACAATCAATCAAAAAAAAATTTTTAATATTTTTTTAAAATTTTCATAGAATATAAAAAAAAAGAAAATATAAAACATAAGCAAATTTATAAATTTCAGAAATCACAGTTCTGTCACAACTTGTGAATATCCAAAACCTGCAAAAATAGAAAAAAAAGTTAAATCAAAAAGAAATAAAACTTAGTCTAGCAATACTAACAACAATTTTGATATTAACAAAACTAAGGTCCCCAGCAACGGCGCCAAAAACTTATTGTGTCTGCAAGTGCACAGATACTTCGAAGTAATAAAAAGATATCGAACCATAGAGACCTACGTGTTAAGTACTAAATAATTGTATTGTCACTAGCTAAGAAATCGATTATACTAGAAGTAAACGATAAGAAGAGCGTAGAGGTAATCAGAGATATAAACTGGGACTAGGGATTCATCCAACTTAACTTCAATGACAAAATATGAATAAAAGGTTGTTAGACTAATTTTATCATGATAAAGATATAATTTACTTCATAAAGGGATTATCTCACTTTCATGCAGATAATCATGCGGGGACCGAGCCTCGCTTTCGCACAAGATCTATCCCAAGCTGAAAATAAGTAAATTATCAATCAAAGAACTCAAGAATCACTTTCGTGCATCCGAATTCTAAGTTGATTATCTGAAGTGGAATCTCAATGATCACTTTTGTGCATCCGAGTCTCAACACAGGTTCTACTTATGGTTTTCCAATGTTCCGATCCTCACTTTCGCACAAGATCTTTACGTTTAACAAAATAACTCAATCCTAGATTCAAATTATCAAACATGACAACTATTCTTCTAAAATCAAGAAATAAGAACTAACCTAATTTCTTACGGTGAGTTCCTAAATTAAATTTTAGGGTTCCAAGTTCTCAAGCAAATCACCTTTCAGTCCATATTGCAAAAACTCTAAAACATGCATGATAATAAGAAAACTATGGAGAATTATAGGCAATCATCACATAAGTAGAATTATCATAATAAAACTATTATGACAAAATAGAATCATATAGTCGTTAGAAATAAAAGGGATTTCACCCCCATGTCCCATAAAAGGTTTAAGCTAGCATGGAAAAAGAGTTATAATAAACTATATTATCAGAAGATCAGAAATCGAAGAGAGAAAGGAAAACAACTTTACAGCACGGCTGTAATAGAAATTACAGCCGTAATTTGCTCCAAGAACCACCGGTGAACAGTGCCGGCGCCCACTCTTTCGTTGATTTCTCCTCCGATAGAGATCCTTTCTCTCTAAAACTTCTGGGGTATCGTCTCCTCCTCCAAGCAAAGCTTCCCCTCAAATTTCATGACTGGAGATCCGCTGCACGCTTCCCGACGGTGAAACCTAGGGTGACGATGGAAAACTCGATTTCTCTCTATGTGGTGGATGAAAATTAGGGCTTTCGCCCTCAACGTGCTCTCCTCCTCGGAGGCTTTCTTTTTCCGTCTTACGGCTTTGAATTTAAAGGTCTGGATCATCCGCAATCGATCGTGCAATAATCGGACTTCAATTTGACATAAAAATCGCGTTCCAGGGTTAAAATTACGGCCGTGGAATTTGTTACGGCATTGCCGTATTTTCCTTAAAGTCTTCTGTATAGGATTCGACTAGAATTACGGTACCATGAAATTCTTTTCGGCAATACCGTATTTTCTCCAAATCCCTCGGGTCAGAAATCACCTCAAAATACGATGCCGTGGAAATGATTACGGTAGTGCCGTAATTTGTGCAAAAGTTTCTGTATAGAATCGAGCCCAAATTATGGCCTGTGAAATCCGTTACGGCAGGGCCGTAATTGCCTTGAAACTTTCTGTATGAAAAAATTCCAAAATACTGCAGCACACTGAAAATACCGCTGTACCGTGGTTTTGTTCTGTAGATGCAGTGAAACCACGGTATCGTAATGTTGATTACGGGGGTGCCGTAATTTGCTCTGAAGCTTCAATCTTCTTGAAATTTGACATATAATCTTCTCTTGATGGTGGGAATTCATCCATGCATCTGGAATTGCTTGAAAATGCCTGAAAATCGTGCCTTTTTACCTAAAATTATCAAAAACCAAAATAGAAGTAGATTCTGCAATATTTGATAAAAAAAAGGCGTAAAAATAAGCAAAGATGTAGGAATATGACACAAAAAGACCAATGAAATGACACAAAATATACTATGAATTTTGGTGTCATCAAACACATCAGGCTCAAACTTTGCTTGTCCTCTAGCAAATATCAAAAATTGATTATAAGCATAAACTTTCTCATGAAGAATAAATTTCTAAAATACAATCACTAATGAAAAATTTCCAACAATTGATTCATAAAATTTTAAAAAGACATATCATTATTTGAATTCAATTCTCAAGATCGTCAACTTTATCAAATAAAATTTTGCAACTTGTACAAAAAATAGAATCTCAATCTCATGAATTTACCCAATTTTTAGTTTAAATCTATCATGCTTTTGTTTACAGGAATAGGATATCCAAAATCTTTTCCACTCAAATTTTTCTTTTCTTTTTTTTTTTCTTTCTTTTTCTTTTTGGATGGCATGTATCCACATAGATACACACTTTTTATTCTTATTACATCGTTCATATTCTCTAATTCGATTGCCAGCTTTTTTTCTGGTGATGAAGTTAGAGTACACTGACCACATATGCAATGTAATAGAACTCATGTCTTTTTAGTGGAAAGAATTTTACCAAAGACAGCGGAGTTAATGTGAATCGATTTCTCTCTATTATTTTTTTCTTTTTCAGACTTCAACACATGTCCTTTGGTACCACTATCAATTTTGCACAGTGCCAAGTAGGGGAGTCACTCACTATTTTTGGATCTTGGATTCTTTCTTCCCAACAAATAGCAAATAGACTGAACATCAATTAGATTAATCAATTAACATTAATTCAAAAATTATACTCATATGCTGATTTTATTCAAAAAAGTAGCTTCACTTTTAAATTAAATTCTTCAAATAATATATCTCCCTAAAATCTCACTCATCAACCAATGAAAAATTTCAAAAGTAGATATGTATAAGAGAAATAAATTTGACATGATAGATCTTGATCTAATCACAAGTATGTACTCATTCATCATCAATAAGAATCATACAAGTCATCAACAATGAATTCTTTAAAATGTATCTAGGCCATAAATCAATTACATCAATCATCAAAATATCGCAATATCATCAAGTATCAAACATTCAATTATGCACCTCCACAAGGTGCTCAAAGTATCAAAAATATCATAATACAACCCGATCGAATAATTCATCAATATCAAAATGTGATAATACAACCCCATCGAATAGGAATATAAGCATGTAAAGCAGAGTAGCAATGGCAAAACAAATCAAGTACCATACAATCATGTCGAATAAGATCACTAGAAAGTGCAAACAATACTCACAAAACTATATAGCAAGCTCAATCGTCGTCAGGCCAGATGTGGCTGGGTCCAAAGATATGGCTTCTGAAAAAGCTGGAGTGGTGGGTAATCAAAGGCGCTGCGAATCTGGAGAAGAAGCTATAGGTGTCCAAGGATAGCAAAGCAGCCTACTGATTCAGTTACAAAAAATAGCTATACCCAAGAATAAGATTTAATGATCCATAAAGAAAATAGACAAAGCAAAAAGGTAGAATAAAACTTGTTCTTTCCGGGCATATGAAAATCAAAGGATCAAAATCTGTCAGGAATTTAGGGTATCAGCAGAAAGAAGGCTAATCAAATTACTAGATTAAAAACTACACAGAAGTTAATCAGTTTCGAAAAGTTGTCATGCTTCCTAGAATGATCAGAAAATATTTTCATGAAAACACCAAATCCAAGAGATAGAATGAAACATGTACTTTCAATTTCAAGTGAAAGATCAGGGTTTCAACACAAATAAGCATCTTAAAAATCTGTAGCAAAAGAGCTAATCAGATTAGTCAAGAAAAACTGCTGTAGAAATTAATTAGTTACCAAAATATGCTATGTGTTATAAGATGATCCTTTAACTTTAAAATTGAATAAAAAATATCCAAATAATAGTAAAAGATGGGTAGTTCATGTTTGTGCCAAAGATCAAAAATTTGCCAAACCCAATTTCTTAAAATCATTGCGAGAAAACACCTAATCAGATAAGCAGAATGCAGATTTCAAATTACGGGCGTGAAATTACTTACGGTGGTGCCGTAATTTGCACAAAATTCTCGGATCAGAAGTCACTCAAAAATACGGTACCGTGAAAATGATTATGGTACCGCCGTAAAAGTCACAAAACTTTCGGATAAGAAAACACTCAAAATTACGGCACCGTGATGTCGAAAATGGTCTCAAAAATATGGTACTGTAAAAATGATTACGGTACTACCGTAAAAGTTAGTTAACTCTCGGGAAAGAAATCAACCCAAATTATGGCCCATCAAAAAGATTACGGCAATGCCGTATTTTACGCAAAGTTTGATTTTTCCTACAAAAAGTGAAAAAATATTAAATCCAAAAATAAACTAAAATAAAAGAAACTAAGCAAAGTAAGAGTGTTTGGGTTGCCTCCCAAGAAGCGCTAGTTTTTAGGTCCATAGCTTGACCAAAAAACAAATTTCATTGCGAAGCAGGTGGATCAGTACCATAGTAAATAGCATACAATTTTCTACATTTCCGTTGTCCAAAAAGTTTAGCCACTAATCCAAACATCCAAAATTTCATGTAAATCAAGATCGCCGTGGCTTTTTCAAATATGCAAAAATCAAAATTTTCAATTCCACTCAAAGGATATTCAATAATCTTCCTATATTTATCAGTAAGCAAAATCATTAGTCCTTTATTCAAATTTATATCTTCAATTACAATAGGACTTCCATCAAAAGATTCAAGTATTGGATCATCAAAATAGTCATTCTGTCTCACATTAGATTCTTCAACAAAGCATAATTTTTCAAATAAATCAAAAGATTCGATAATAGACATGGGCAAAACATCATAGTGAGATTCATCAATTTTCATAATTTTAAAATCCTTTTCAAGTTCTTCATCAATTTTATTAATTTCAAAATTTCTAACAAAATCAGAGTAAGATTTTTCTAAATTAGTTCCCTCATATCCTTCATCAGATTTAACCACAAATAATATATCATGAAAAGAATCAATTTCATAATTATCACAAAAATCGAAAGGAGATTTAACAAAATCAATTTCATCAACCTTTTCCGCAAATAAATTATCAAATGAATCAATTTTACAATCATCAAAATCAGAGTGAGATTCATTAATGTTCACATAAGGCTCAATTTCAAAACAATCATAATCAGAGGGGGAATTTTCAAAATCAATTTCTTTAGTTTCCAAATCATACTCAAATAAACAAGCTTGTTGTGCTATCTAGGTTTCCAAAATTTTCTTATGAGCTGTTAAAGATTCTACTTGAGAAGCAAGCTAACTAATTATCCCTTTACGATCCTCAATTTCTTTGTCTTGATTTTGCATGAACTGATTTTGATTTTTCATGAATTTTTCAAGCGTAGATTTTAACCTAGATTTTTTTGTATCCTCAAAGTATGGTTCAGAGACATGATTTGGAGGAGTTAAAAATTTGCAATCAGAAGTATACTAATCAAAACATCCACAAATATCACATATAATAGAAGAATAAGATGTCATAGAAGGATGCATACAAGAGTGTAATTTCAATTTGTCTGCAAGAGTGCACAATGAATCATCTTCATACTTACCTTGTGGCATGTATACCTCACCAATCAATGAAAAAAAAAATTTAATTATTTTTTTAAAATTTTCTCATAATATAAAAAAATAGAAAATATAAAACACAAGCAAATTCACAAATTTCAGAAATCACAGTTCTGTCACAACTTGTGAATATCTAAAACCTACAAAAACAGAAAATAAAGTTGAATCTAAAACAAATAAAACTTAGTCTAGCAATACTAATAACTATTTTGATATTAACAAAACTAAGGTCCCCGGCAACGGTGCCAAAAACTTGTTGTGTCCGCAAGTGCACGGATACTTCGAAGTAATAAAAAGATATCGAACCAAAGAGACCTATGTGTTAAGTACCAAATAATTGTATTCTCACTAGCTAAGCAATGGATTATACTATAAGTTAACGATAAGAAGAGCGTAGAGGTAATCAGAGAGATAAACTGGGACTAGGAATTCATCCACCTTAACTTCAATGACTAGATATGAATAAAAGGTTGTTAGACTAATTTTATCATGATAAAGGGATTATCATGATATAATTTACTTCATAAAGGGATTATCTCACTTTCGTGCAGATAATCATGCAAGGACCGATCCTCGTTTTCGCGTAAGATCTGTCCCAAGTTGAAAATAAGTAAATTATCAATCAAAGAACTCAAGGATCACTTTCGTGCATCCAAATTCTAAGTTAATTATCTCAAGTGGAATCTCAAGAATCACTTTCGTTCATCCGAGTCTCAACACAAGTTCTACTTATAGTTTTCCAACGTTCCGATCCTCACTTTCGCACAAGATCTACGTTTAAGAAAATTACTCAATCCTAGATTCAAATTATCAAACATGACAACTATTCTTCTAAAATTAAGAAATAAGAACTAACCTAATTTCTTATGGTTAGTTCCTAAATTCAATTTTAGGGTTCCAAGTTCTCAAGCAAATCACCTTTCAGTCCATATTGCGAAAACTCTAAAACATGCAAGATAATAAGAAAACTATGGAGAATTGTAGGCAATCATCACATAAGTAGAATTATCATAATAAAACTATTGTGACAAAATAGAATCATCTAGTCATTAGAAATAAAAGGGATTTCACCCCCATGTCCCATAAAAGGTTTAAGCTAGCATGGAAAAAAAGTTAGAATAAACCATAATATCAGAAGATCAAAAATCGAAGAGAGAAGGGAAAACAACTTTACAGCACACTGTAATAGAAATTACAGCCATAATTTGCTCCAAGAACCCGCGGTGAAAAGTGCCGACGCCCACTCTTTCGTTGATTTCTCCTCCGATCGACATCCTTTCTCTCTGAAACTTCTGGGGTATCGTCTCCTCCTCCAAGTGAAGCTTCCCCTCAAATTTCATGGCCAGTGATGCGTTGTACGCTTCCCGGAGGCAAAACCTAGGGTGATGGTGAAAAACTCAATTTCTCTCTATGTGGTGGATGAAAATTAGGGCTTTCACCCTCAACGTGCTCTCCTCCTCGAAGGCTTTCTTTTTCCTTCTTACGGCTTTGAATTTGAAGGCCTGGATCATCCGTAATCGATCACGCAAAAATCGAACTTCAATTTGACCGTGAAAATCGCATTCTAGGGTTAGAATTACGGCCATGGAATCTGTTACTGCAGTGCCATATTTTCCTTAAAGTCTTCTATACAGGATTCGACCGGAATTATGGTACCGTGAAATTCTTTACGGCAGTACCGTATTTTCTCCAAATATCTCGGGTCAGAAATCGCCTCAAAATACGATACCCAGGAAATGATTACGGCAATGTCATAATTAGTGCAAAACTTTCTGTATAGAATCGAACCCAGATTATGGCCCGTGAAATCTGTTACGACAGGACCGTAATTGCCTTGAAACTTTCTATATGAAAAAAATCCCAAAATACGCAGCACAACGAAAATACAGCAGTACCGTGGTTTTGTTCTGTAGATGCAGTGAAACCACGGTACCATAATGTTGATTACAGGGGTGCTGTAATTTGCTCTGTAGCTTCAATATTCTTGAAATTTGACATGTAATCTTCTCTTGATGGTGGGAATTCATCCATACATCTCGAATTGCTTGAAAACGCCTGAAAATCGTACCTTTTTACCTAAAAATCATCAAAAACCAAAATAGAAGTAGATTCTGCAATATTTGATAAAAAAAGGCATAAAAATAAGCAAAGATGTAGGAATATGACACAAAAAAAAAACCAATGAAATGACACAAAATATGCTATGAATTTTGGTGTCATCAGTAAGCTTGCCTCTTAGCCAAGTCTTGGGGCTGATATGGCTAGAAGGACTTCTTAGGAAGGTCCTTGGCGCATATGGAAAAGGGGAAGACGTTTATGGTAAAGTCTTGGAGACTTTCCTTTCCTCAAACCCTAATTACTCCCTCCCCTTTACCTTAGCCGCCCCCTTCTTTATGAATTTCGCCCACACCCTATTATTGCCGCCCCCGCTTGCCTCTCTATACATACATGTGTATATGTGAGAGCTAGGGATAAGAGAGATATTGGCGTGAGCAATATTAAAGGGGTGAAAGCAAGAGGCCTTGGCAAAAGCTTCTTTCTTCCATCAAGTAGCTGCAAGCATCTTTCCCTTCCTCCTCTTGGCGTGAGCACGGGAACTCCTTGGTGGCGTCATCTTCCCTAGTGTTGCAAGCCTTCTTCTCCATCTCTTCTTGCCGTGAGAAGAATAAGGGCTTGGTGGCACTATTCTCCAATCCTTCTCCTTAGCACAACTCAATTGGTGAGTGGCGCAAGTCTTGAAGGAGGTGGACAAGTCTTGGATCTTCTTCCCGAGGTTAGCACTGGACGTGGAAGAAGAGAGCTCGAGGCATCCGTGTGTGCGAGACTGTAGAGGGCGAACACTTGGGCACCTACCTCGACATCGACCTCATCTTGCTCCTAAGGTATTTACTATCTCATCGTGTCAACTCCCTCGCAAGACGATCTTCACTGGGTTTTCGGGACCGGCCTATTCCGGGGATGTTCTTCCGCTGTGCACTTATATGTATTTGTTATCTCTGTGAAAAATTATAAAATATCCCCGGGGTTTCCCAACATTGGTAGCTATATTGATTATTCAAACATATAGCAAGGAGAATCAAACTGATAGAGTTATGTACTTTACAAAAAGATCATAAGCACGTCTTGAAAGGAAAAACCTTGATAAGAAATTGGATCTATCACTCCACTACCTTTTTCCATCAAATGAGACTACAGAATGAAATTCCTAACCTTGAACCAAGAATCAGAACATAATAATATCATCCCATGGATTCAATATGAAATATGAAGTGTAACATCCCATATTCTTAACCCCAAACACATGACACAATTCATGAACGATACAGGATGTTTCATATAAGATCGATCATATGCTAGGTAAAACCGAGTTCAAGAAAAAACACGATCTGAAAATTTTCAAAATTCCAAACACATAAAATCTTCGAATCACACATCATAAATCTCATAAAGGTACCTGCCACCACGCAATACGTGCACTAGACATATGCACGTTACAGTTGTATCAAAACCGATTGCAAAAATACACATCAACTCCAATTTCAAAACAAATCCACAAAATCGATTTTATAGACTAATACCAAACACCGAAACCAGGCTGAAGCCCGCGGTGACACAAAAATCAAAATCATTTAACTGCCATAGTCTGGCATCACAAGTTCACGTAGTTCACATCATTCATATCACATGGTTCACATAATTCAAATAATTTAGCCACAACCGGCATCATAAGCATAAACACATTAAGACCACAACCGGCATCATAACTTCATTAAGCATAATTCACAGTATCCATATAATGCTAACTGCGCCCCTGCTCTACACCTGAAAATAGTGAGGGGTGAGCTACACAGCCC
>JANTFE010002030.1:0-15240 GCA_027562315.1 Costus pulverulentus
TTTCTTGAACTCGGTTTTACCTAGCATATGATCGATCTTAAATGAAACATCCTGTTACTTTGTGAATTGTGTTATTTGTTTGGGGTTAAGAATGTGGGATGTTACAAAAAGTGACTCACAAAATGGGTGTCATGGTTGGATACAATAGTCAGAGGGAGACCGTGAAGGCGAACAACCTCCTTGATAAAGAGATGGGCCACGTGGGACGCATCTGTTGTCCTAGTGCAGGGGTTGAAATGAGCCATTTTTGAAAACCTATCCATAACAACATAGATGGAATTGGACCTAGACACGGTGCAGGGCAATTCAAGGACAAAGTCCATACTAAGATCATGCCATGGACCTCCAGAGACAGGTAACGGGGTATATAAACTAGTGTTCAATGGACAAGTTTTAGTCATCTAGTAGGTACCACAGTGGCAAACAATCCGGTCCATGTCCTTGCGCATGGAATGTGCAAATTAGATGCATTTTGATAGTCAAATTTGGATTTCTGCTTTGCAATGTTGAGAAAAATTCCAAAAATCATATTTCAAAATTAGATGCATTTTGGATTCATTATACAATAGTTGAACTTGATATTCGCAGCAAACTAGAATTGTGTTGAACTAACTAATTTTGATAGTCAAAATTAATTTTTGACCATGAAAATGACATACATGGAAATGTTGCTAAACGTCAGAAAAAAAATTTAGAATAGAAATAAACCTCGATGTGCAGCTAGCTAAAAAAGGACAAAAAAAAATAAGGGCTTCACGTGCAAAGGAAAAAAAGAGAAACAATGCATATTAGGCAAGTGTCAAAGTGGTAGCTTAAATAGGGCCCATAGTGAGCACTAGTGATAACTTGGTGATAACCTCCATTCGTCCCTAATAGGGCCCACAGTGAGCACCAGAAGTGGCTCACAAAGTGGGTGTCATGGTCGGACACGATGGGTCCTCATGGATGTGGACTTGGTGATAACTGCTCCCTAGGTTGAGCTTCGAAAACCAAGACGAGCCTGACACTAAGTCCAACATGTCATCAAGCCTAGGTATGGGGAACCTATACTTAACGGTTACCCTATTAATGGCGTGGCTATCTATACACATGCACCATGGCCCATCCTTCTTGAGTGTGAGCAATGCGGGGACAGCACAGGGACTTAGGCTCTCGCAGATGTACCCCTTGGTGAGGAGTTCATCCACTTGATGCTGCAGTTCAGTGTGCTCAATGGGGTTGAGCTTATGGGATGTGGGGTAGGTTGGGAAGAGGTGTTGCCGACACTTAATCAATCACATGCTGGATCTCTTTGCCTGCAGGGAGTCCATGGGGTAGGTCTTTAGGGGAGTTGTCACTAAACTCATATAGGAGGGTGGCTATCTCGATGGGTGGATCCATCTCCAAGGGAGGTGACAGATCTTGCGCCTTGCGTAACATCAGGGCATAGACCACCTTGGTCTCACTAGTCTAACGAAGCAGTTAAAGCTATAGTACCACACTGTTCTATTTTCCTCTTATTAGACAAAATTTCTTTCAAAAATTTAGCATATGTGGGCATTTGAGATAAAGCTTCAGTAAATGGAATGTTAATGTAAAGCTTTTTCAGAACATCTAAAAATCTCTCAAATTGTTTGTCTAGTTTTTCTTGTACTAACCTTTGAGGAAAGGGAATAGATGGCTTATATGGTGTAGGAAAATTTTGTTTAGAAATATCTTTCTGATATGGCATATCACTTCTAGGTTCATCACACTTATGAGGTGATAAACTGGTTTGGAGTTGCTCATGCTCATAAGATTTTTCTAACCCTAATTCTTGGGCATGTTCACTATTAAGCTCTTTTCCATTGTTCTCAATTCTCCCTTTTGGTTCATCAAATTTCTTTCCACTTCTAGTGACAATAACATTACAGTGTTCATTAGACATTTGATCTTCTAGAAATTTTTTATGAGCAGTTAAGGATTCTAGTTGAGAGGCAAGTTAACTAACCATTCCTTTAAGATTTTCAATCTCTTTATTTTGATTTTGCATGAATTGAGTTTGATTAGCCATAAACTTGTCAAGCAAAGATTCTATGCCAAGAGAATTTACCTCTTCAGTTGGGGCTTGCAATTCCTCACTCTCATTCTTGCCATGGTGATGACAATATAGTATTCCTTCTTCAGGATTCCATTGGTTATGGTTCAAGGGCTTTTCTTCAAATATGGTAAAGGCATCTTCGATAGTCTTGCTCATGATAGCTCCTCCTGCAGCAGCATCAATAATTAGACGGGTATTAGGGAGTAGACCATTATAAAATGTATGAATCAAAACCCAATTTTCGAGGCCAAGATGAGGGCACTTCCATTGTAAATCATTGAAACACTCTCAAGTCTTGCTAAAGGATTCGCCCTCTTTTTGTTTGAAGCTTGTAATTTGGTTTCTTAGTTGAATGGTTTTGCTGGGTGGAAAGTACTTCATCAGGAAGACATTTGACAGTTATTCCCATGTAGTGAAAGCACTAGCTTGTCGAGAATGTAGCCAAGATCGTGCACAGTCCCTAAGAGAAAAAGGAAATAACCTTAGTTTTAGTGCATCATCAGAGACCCCATTAATTTTAATGGTATCACAATATTCAAGAAAAATACATAAGTGTTGATAGGGATCTTCATTTGGATCTCCTCCAAATTGATTCTGCTAGATCATGGCCAAGAAGGCAGGATTAATCTCGAAATTATCGGCTTCAACAGTGGGTTTGACAATGCTAAAGTGTACTTCTTGTGACTTAGGGATGGCATAGTCCCTAAGTGATCTTTGTTCCACCATTGGATTTAAATTTCCTATACAGTCTAAAGCAGACAGATTAAGTAACCCAAGCAAAAAAAGAAGAACAGAAAGATAGAACATAAATAAAGCCTAGTCTAGTAATACTTTTAATAACTTCAATATTGACAAAAACTAAGGTCCCCGGCAACAGCGCCAAAAACTTGTTGTCATCCACAAGTGCACGGATACTCGAAGTAATAAAGAAAGTATTGAAACATAGGGACCTATGTTGTCACGTACCAAATAATTGATTTCTTCCTATCTGGGCAATCGAATAAAAGCAAAGTAAAGATCGAAAACACACGAAAAATACTATCAGAGAGAAACTGGGACTAGGGCTTCATTCACTTTAATTTTCCTGACTAGATAAATAAGGATATTCATCAATCAAATTCTATTATGATAAAGGCATAATTTACTTTGTAAATAGATTAACTCACTTTCGTGCAGATAACCATGCAAGAACCAATCCTCGCTTTCACGCAAGATTTATCCCAAGCTAATGATAAGTAAATCATCAGACAAAGAACTCGAGGATCACTTTCGTGCATCCGAGTTCTAAGTTGATCGCCTCAAGCGGAAACTCAACGATCACTTTCGTGCATCCGAGTCTCAACACAAGTTATACCTATGGTTCTCCAACGTTTCGATCCTCACTTTCGCTCAAGATCTCCACGTTTGACACAATAACTCAATCCTAGGTTCACAATTATCATCATGGCAATTCTACTTACTAAAAAAAAGAAATAAGAACTTAACCTAATTTCTCATGGTGAGTTCCTATTAATCAATTTTAGGGTTCCAAGTTCTCAAGCAAATCACCTTTCGGTGCTTATTGTGAAAACTCTAAATTATTATGACAAAAAGTAAACTAAGGAGAATCTTAGAGAAATAATCGCATAGGTAAAAATATCAAAGTAGAATAATCATGATGAAAGTGAAAAGTATCTAGTCATTGAGAAAATCAAAGGGAATTACTCCCCCATGTCCCAAAGAGTGTTTAAGCTAGCACGGTGAAGAAAATAAAATATTCCATTGTTTCAGAAGATTATAAATCAATGGAAAAGAAGTTTTAGGAAAATACACCACGGCTGTAATATAAATTACAACCGTATTTTGAAGAGGGGGTGCTGTGAATAGTGTTAGCACCTCCTTTTTCTCGATTTCTCCTCCAAATGATCTCCTTTTGTTCTGAAACTTCTGGTACGTTGTCTCCTTCTCTAGACAAAGCTTGCGTATGAATTTCATGACCGGAGATGCTCTGGATTGGTTGCAGCTGCGGAACCCTAGGCGGCAGCGTGTAACTCGATTTCTCCCTGTACCGTTGATGAAAATTGGGGCTTTTTGTGTCTTCCTAATCCTCTCGTCCAAAGCTGCCTTTTTCCTTTTTACGGTTTTTAGTTTAAGGCCTTGGATCGTTTGCAGTCTTCTTCAAAAAAATCGGGCTTAAAAATTAACCTCGGAGTCGCGTTCAAAAGCAGAAATACGGTAGTGTAATATTTCATGGCAGTGCCATAAAATCGCTTGTGTTCTCTGATTTGATGTTGTCTAGAAAATACGGCACTGTAAAATGGTTCACGGCACTGCCGTAAAATTGGCTGAACTCTCTGGTCGAAATTGTCTGGAAAATATGGCACGTGTCAAAGTTTACGGTAGTGCCGTAAAATCAGTAATTATCTCTGTTTTGAATGCGCTTCAAAATACAGCAGTGTTAAGTTTTACGGCAGTGCCGTATTTTTCATTAAATCTTCTGGTCAAAAATTCCACCAATTTATGGTAGTGCTATGATATTACGGTATCATACAGAAATACGGTACCGTAATATAGAATACGGCACTGCTGTATTTTGGTTCATTGCTCCGTTTTGCGTGAAATTTGTCATGCGATCTCCTCTTGATGATGCTAACTCTTCCATGTATTTGATTTTGCCTAAAAATGCTTCAAAATAGTGTCATTTTAATTGAAAATTATCAAATACCAAAATAGAAGTAGATTTTGCAATATTTGATAAATTTAGCATAAAAACAAGCAAAAGATCTTCAATTTAGCATGGAAAAATATATAAAATGATACAAAATACAATATATATTTTGGTGTCACTATCCCACCATGAGAGGAAAAATTATTTCTTCCACATATGGGTTTATCCCAGTCATGTGAAGAAAGCGAAGATCCAAAGGAAATCAAACAGAGGTAAGAAAGGGAACCAACAATTTTTCTACTTTAGAAAACATACGCCATGCCTAAAATTTTTGAAACTTTTGAATGGCATGTGAGCATACAGAAGCATTAAGAACATCGTTCGAGTCTCGCAAGTCGCTCTGATACCACTATTGGGAAACCCCAGGAATTTTAAATTTTTAATTATATACTACGGAAGAAAATCCCTGAAACAGGCCGGTCCCAAAAACCCAGAGGATCAATGCAAGTGAGGAAGTCAACACGATGTAAGGAGATAGTACCTCAGAGCAATAAAGAGCGAGGCCAATGTAGGTGCCTAATCGTGCACCCTTTGGAGTCTCACACATAGCCAATGCACAAGTCCTCTTCTTCCACACCCGGTGCTAGCCTCAGGAAGAAGATCCAAGCCTTAGGGAGCCTCCTACACAAGTTCCACCACCTACTAGGGAAGATGCACCAATAAGAAGGAAGGAGGAAGAGAAGGATTGTGGCTATGGAAGAGATTCCGCCAACAGTACTCTTGCTCTCGCCCCCTTTGGATGATGCTCTCACATGTATTAGGTTTCTTACTAGCAAGGGGCGGCAAGACAAGGTATATAGGCACATTACATGATGAGATATTGTTGTGTCCGCAAGTGCACGGATACTCGAAGTAATAAAAAGATATCAAAGCACAGAGACCTCGTTTGTCAAATACTGAATAATTAATTTCATACTAGCTTGGCAATCAAAAATATGAAAGTAAACTATCGAAGGCTACACGAAGATATCAGAAAGAGAAACTGGGACTAGGGTTTCATTCATTTTGATTTTAATTACTAGATAGGAATAGAGGTTCGTCAATCTAATTTCATTATGATAAAGATATAATTCACTTAATAAAGAAATCATCTTGCTTTCGCGCAGACAATTTACGAGAACCAATCCTCACTTTCGTGCAAGATCTATTTGATTGTTAAATAAAAGTGAATCATCAAGAGGAAACTCGAGGATCACTTTCGTGCATCCGAATCTCAACACAGGTTCTGCTTAAGGTTCTCCAACAATCTAATATTCAATTTCTTGCAATATCGTCATGTTTATTTCATTAAATCAATCCTAGATCAAATTATCAATCGTGGCATTAAACTACTAAAATTAAGAAATAAGAACAAACCTAATTTCTTATGGTGAGTTCCTAACATTCAATTTTAGGGTTCCAAGTTCTCAAGCAAATCACCTTTTGGTCCATATTGCGAAAACTCTAAAACATGCTTGATAATACGAATCTATGGAAAATTAAAGAGCAATAATCACATAAGCAGAATTATCATACTAAAATTATACATGACGAAATAATGATAGATTTATCTAGTCATTAAGAAATCAAAGGGAATTACTTCCCCATGTCCCAAAGTAAGTTTAAGCTAGCATGGTAGAAATATTACAATAATCCATAGTTTAGAGTGATTGAAAATCGAGGAGAAAAGGGAAAACAACTTAACAGCTCGGCTGTAATGAAAATTACAGCCGTAATTTTGGGCGACCAACAATGTCGGCGGTGCCTCATTCGTCGATTTCTCCTCTAATCGACCTCCTTTCACTCTGGAACTTCAGAAATATCTTCTCCTCCTCTAAGTGTAGTTTCCCTTCAAATTTCATGGCCGGAGATACGCTGTACGCATCACGGCGGTGAAACCTGGGGCGGGGGTGAGAATCACTATTTCTCTCTCGACAGTGGATGAAAATTAGGGCTTTTGGTCTGAGCCACCTCCTCCCGATTCACCCCACTCTTTTGCTTCTTATGGATCTTCAAATTTTGGCCTGGATTGTCCACAATCGATCGGGCAAAAATCGGGCTTCAAAAGGTCTATGAAAATCGCGTTTGTAGGTTAGAATTACGGCCATAAAACTACTTACGGCAATGCCGTAATTTCAGCAAAGTTCTCGGTACAGAAAGCATCTAGAATTACGCTACTGTGAAATCCATTATGGCAGTGCCGTATTTTCATCAAATCTCTCGGGTGAAAAATCGACTCGAAATACGGCCGGTGAATTCCATTACGGTAGTGCCGTATTTTTTGTGAAACTTTCTGTTCAAAATCATCCTAAAATACGGCGGAACTCAGAAATTACAGCAGTACCGTGGTTTCTTCTGTAAGTGTAGTGAAATTATGGTACCGTAATTTAGATTACGGTAGTGCTATAGTTTGGGTTTGAGCTCCAATTTTCTTGAATTTGACATGTAATCTCCTCTTGATGGTGGGAATTCATCCATGCATCTAGAATTGCTTGAAAATGCCTGAAAATCATGCCTTTTTACCTGAAATTCATCGAAAACCAAAAAAGAGTGTAGATTCCATAATATTTGATAAAAAAAGACATAAAATTAAGCAAAGGGGTATGAATATGACACAAAAATATCGATCAAAGGATACAAAATTTACTATAAATTCTGATGTCATCAAATACATAAGGCTCAAACTTTGCTTGTCCTCAAGCAAAAATCAGAATTTGTTCATAGGAATAGATTTTCTCACGAAGAATAAATTTCTAAAATACAATCACCAATGAAAACCTTCACCGATTGCTTCATAAAATTTTAAATAAACATATCACCCTTTGAATTTGATTCTCGAGATCCACAACTTAATCAAATAAAATTTCACAACTTGTACAATAAGTAGAATATCAATCTCAAGACTTCATCTAGTTTCAATTCATAACTATCAACTTTTGTTTATAGGAATGGGATTTCCAAGATCTTTTTCGACTCATAATTTTTTTTTCTTTTGGTTCCTCCCCTGTTTTTGCATCGTTCACATTCTCTATTTCGATTACCACCTTTTTTTCTGGTGACGAAGTTAGAGTACATTGATCACATAATCAGTGTAATGGAACTCATATCCTAAGATAGCAGAGTTTATGTGAAACGATTTCTCTCATGGTATGTACCCACATAGATACATATTTTTCTTTGTATTTCACCTCTTAACTTAGGTACCACCACAAATCAACAGGGTGCCAAGATGAGGAGTCATTCTCTTGATTTCTCTTTTTCTCTTGTTTTGACTTCAACCTATATCTTAGGTACCACTATCAATTTTTCACAGTGCCAAGTAGGGGAGTCCTCCCTTCATTTGGATCAAGGAATCTTTCTTCCTAACAAATAGCAAATGACATAAATATCAACTAAATTAATCAATCAATATCAATTCAAAAATCATTCTCATATGCTTGTTTTATTTGAAGAGGTAGTTTCACTTTTAAACCAAATTCATCAAGTAACATATCCATTCAAATTTTCACTCGTCAATCAATGAAAATTTTTAAAAGTAGATATATATAAGAGAAATAAATTCGTCATAATAGGTCTAGACATAATCACAGGCATGAATTCATCCGTCATCAAGAAAATTATTTTTTTTCTATGGAATCATGATAAAATAATCAGAAAGCAGCGGACACAGGAAGTTTGGGACGAAACATCAATGGGATGGGGAAGATGAAATTCAAAGAAGTGAAGAAAAAGGAATACTCACAAAGCTTTGCTTATTAGCGTCTGAACCAATCTCTTGTGTCTCTGGGGTAGCATAGTCGGTGTGGGAACCGGTGCAAACACAAATAAGAAATCCTAAGAGCAGCCGTGGAAGTGTGAGCAGTTTTTTTCTCACATAAAAATGGAACCGTAATATTCGTTATAGTAAATTTGATTTTACCTACAATAAGAGAAGAAAAATTAGTTCTAAAGGCAAAATTAAAAATACAGAAAAGTAAATGAGAATGAACTAAAGAAAGAGTGCTTGGGTTGCCTCCCAAGAAGCGCTAATTTAAAGGTCATTAGCTTGATCATTCTGTACTCATATTTGATCATGGTTCATCAAGTTAAAACTTTTCCTTTTCTTCAATCTGCTCTTATTGATAATAATACTTCAATCTTTGACCATTAACCTCAAAATCTCCTATTTCCTCACTCCATATGTCCACGGCTCCTTAGGGATAAGTTTTCTTCACCTGAAAAGGCCTAGACAATCGAGATTTAAGTTTTCCAGGAAAAAGTCTCAATCTAGAATTGAATAAAAGAATGGAGTCACCTAGTTGGAACTCCTTTATGAAAATATGTCGATCATGCCATCTTTTAGTCCTCTCCTTGTAAATTCTTGCATTTTGATATGTAGTGAGTCTAATCTCATCTAGCTCATTTAATTGTAGCCTCCATTTTTCACCAGCATTCTTCAAATTGAAATTCAGCATTTTTATTGCCCAGAATGCCTTATGCGTGACATGATTTTCCATAAATCAATTGAAAAGGAGACATACCTATTGGTGTTTTGAAAGAAATCCGGTAGGCCCACAATGCATTATCAAATTTGAATGCCCAATCTTTTCAAATGCGTGACACGATCTATTCTAAAATTCCTTTGATTTCACTGTTTGATTTCTCAACTTGTCCACTTGTTTGAGGGTGATAAGGTATTGCAACTCTATGATTCACTCCATATTTTCTGATTAAGGCTGAAAACTTATGTTCAATGAAATGCGAGCCTCCATCACTAATCACTACTCGTGGCATCCCAAATCATGGGAGGATAATTTTTTTTGAAGAATTTAACAACAACTATGGAATCATTAGTAGGAGAAGCAAGAGCCTCAACTCATTTTGAAACATAATCAACTGCCACAAGAATGTATTTGTTACCTCTAGAAGATGGAAAAGGTCCCATGAAGTCAATCCCCCAAACATCAAATATCTCCATCTCAAGAATATTGGACAGCGGCATCTCATGTCTTTTCTTAATGTTTCCTGTCTTTTGACATCTATCACAAGATAAAACAAAGTTTCTAGTGTCTTTAAAAATTGAAGGCTGATAAAATCTTGATTGCAACACTTTGAAAGAAGTCTTCTCAGTACTGGCATGACCACCATAAGAGGATCCATGATATTGAAATAATATATCTGTGATTTCCTCTTCGGGTACACATCTTCTAAAAATATCATCTGCACATCTTCTAAACACATAAGACTCATCCCAAAAATAGTGTTTTACCTCAGCCAAGAATCTCTTCCTTCTTTGGTAACTCAAATCAAGGCGAAAAACATTAGCTACAAGGTAATTTACTATGTCAGCATACCAAGGGGCTCTGATTTGTTCAATGGCAAGGAGTTGTTCTTCAGGGAAGGAATCATTGATTACATCATTCTTTTCAGTATCCACCATTATCCTTGAAAGATGATCTGCAACAAAGTTTTTTGATCCTTTTTTGTCTTTAATTTCTAAATCACACTCCTGCAAGAGTAAAATCCATCTGAGCAAGCGTGGTTTACTATCCTTTTTCTGCATTAAATATTTTATTGCTACATGATCCGTGTACACCCCCGCCTTAGAGTTAATCAAGTATGATCTAAATTTGTCAAAGGCAAATACGATGGCTAAAAGTTCCTTCTCAGTGGTGGTGTAATTCTTCTGTGTCTCATCCAAAGTCCTACTAGCATAATGAATAACATAAGGCTTTTTCTCTTTTCTCTGTCCCAAAACTGCCCCTATTGCATAATCACTGGCATCACACATGAGCTCAAAGGGCAAATCCCAATCTGGAGGCTGAATGATAGGTGCTGAAACTAAAGCTTTCTTCAATTCCTGAAAAGAATATAAACAATCTTCATCAAAAGAAAATTTAACATCTTTACAAAGTAAATTTGTAAGAGGTCTAACAAGTTTAGAGAAAACCTTGATGAATCGCCGGTAGAATCCTGCATGCCCTAGAAAGCTTCGGACCTCCTTCACTATAGTGGGTGGCTTTAATATCTCTATCACCTCAACTTTGGCTCTATCAACTTCAATCCCTCTTTCTGAAATCAGGTGACCCAAAACTATCCCTTGCCTAACCATGAAATGACATTTTTCCCAATTAAGCACAAGATTAGTTTCTTCACACCGCTGCAAAACTTGAGATAAATTAGCCAAACAATCATCAAAAGAAAGACCATACACAGAGAAATCATCCATAAATACATCCATAAAGTCCTCAGTAAAATCAGAAAAAATAGCCATCATGCATCTCTAAAAAGTGGCGGGTGCATTAGATAGACCAAAAGGCATTCTACTATATGCAAAAGTACCATACAAGCAAGTGAAAGTGGTCTTATCTTGGTCATCAGGATGTATAGGAATTTGGAAAAATCCAGAGTATCCATCTAACAAACAAAAGTGATAATGGTTTGCAAGTGTTTCAACCATTTGATCAATAAAAGGCAAGGGAAAATGGTCTTTCCTAGTAGCAGCATTCAATTTTCTATAATCTATGCACATGCGCGAACTAGTAACAGTTCTAACAGGAATTAATTTATTATCTTTGTTTTTCATGACAGTTACCCCTCCCTTCTTAGGAACACAATGTACACGACTTACCCATTTACTATCAGAGATAGGATAGATAATACCTGCATCAAGTAATTTCAAAACCTCCTTCTTCACAACTTCTTTCATAGAGGGGTTAAGTCTCCTTTGAAAATCTACATGTGGCTTGTGTTCCTCTTCCATCAAGATCCTATGCATACAAAAAGAGGGCTTAATTACCTTTAGGTCATCAATTGTGTACCCAATTACTTTTCTATGAATCCTTAGTTCTTTGAGAAGTAAATCTGTCTCTCTTTTTCCAAGCTGTGCATCAACAATAATAGGGTAAGTGGAATCAAGACCAAGAAATTCATAGCGAAAGTTATCAGGTAAAGCATTAAGTTATACATTTGGAGCCCTTTTTTCTTCATTCTTTTCAATATCACAAGCACTGTAGTCTAATAATTCATTCATTTCATAATTGAATTCTACATTAGAATCAAGAGCAAAATCTATATCATAATCATATTCAGGGGTTTCAACAAACAAATCATTAAGATCATAGATAGTGTCATCTTCAGCATGTATATTACAACAAGATTCAGAATTTGATGGGTTTTTCATGACCTCTTTCAAGTCATATTCTATTCTTTCATCCCCAATGTTAAGTGTAAGTTTACCATTCTTTATATCAATAAGTGCTCCTGCTATGGTTAAGAACGGTCTACCAAGTATGATGGGGATTCTTGTATCTTCCTCTATCTCAAGGACTACAAAATCTGCTAGAATAAAATATTAACCCACTTTGTTGGGCACATCTTCAAGAATCCCTACAGGATATTTAACTGAACGATCGGCAAACTGCAAAGATATTGAAGTTGGTTTGAGCTCTCCAATGTCCAATTTCCTACAAATAGAAAAAGGTATCAGACTCACACTAACACCTAAAGCACACAAGGCTCGATCAAATGCCATACCTCCAATAAAACAAGGAATAGAGAAACTACCTGGATCTTTTAATTTTGGTGGCAACTTGTTTTGGATAATAGCACTACATTCTTCAGTAAGAGCCACAGTACCATAGTCCTCTATCTTTCTCTTATTAGACAGAATTTGTTTAAAAAATTTAGCATATGTGGACATTTGAGATAAAACTTCAGTGAATGAAATATTAATGTAAAGATTTTTCAAAACATCAAGAAATCTCCCAAATTATTTGTCTAATTTTGCCTGCACTAGTCTCTGGGGAAAGGGTATAGGTGGCCTATGTGGTGTAGTAGAACTAGGTTTAGTTTTAGAAGCATCATTCTGACATAGCTCATCACCTTGGTGAGGTGGAAAACTGGTAGTGATAGCATTACAGAGTTCCTTAGGATCTAATTCAGGTTCAGCAGGTATTTGATCTTCTAGAGTTTTATTATATGTACCTAAGGATCCTACTTGAGAGGTAAGATGATTAACCAATCCCTTAAGATATTCGATCTTTTTATTTCGGTTTGTCATTAATTGATTTTGGCTAGCCATAAACTTCTCAAGCATGGATTCTACACTAGAAGAATTTACCTTTTTAGTCAAGGTTCGCCATTCCTTATTCTCAATCTTACCACGTTGATGACAATATAGCATTCTTTCTTTAGGGGCCCATTGGTTATGGTTCAGGGACATCTCTTCAAATAAGGTGAAAGCATCTTCAATTGTCCTACTCATGAGGGCTCCTCCTGTAGCAACATCAACAATAAGGCGGGTATTATAAAGTAGGTGATTATATAATGTATGAATTAAAATCCAATTTTCAAGGTCGTGGTGAGGACACTTCCATTGTAAATCATTGAAATGCTCCCATGCCTTGCTCAATGGTTCGCATTCCTTCTGTGTAAAGCTTGTAATTTGGTTTCTCAAATGGATGGTTTTGTTGGGTTGAAAGTACTTCATCAAGAAGGCATTTGACGGTTGTTCCCATGTGGTGCAGATACCGGTAGGTCGGGAGTGTAACCAAGATCATGCCCAATCCCTGAGAGAAAAAGGAAATAGTCTCAGTTTTAAAGCATCATTAGAAACTCTATTAATTTTAATGGTGCCACAATATTCAAGAAAAAAATATAAATGTTGATAAGGATCTTCAATTGGTGATCCTCCAAACTAATTCTACTGGATCATAGACAAGAAAGCAAGCTTGATCTCGAAATTATTAGCCTCAATTGCCGGTCTGGCAATACTAAGGTGTATCTCTTGAGGCATAGGGGCTACATAGTCCCTAAGCGATCTTTTGTCTGTCATCAGATCTAAGTTTCCTGTGCACACTAAAGTAGATGTATCAAATAACTCAATTAAACAGAAAAGAACAGAGAAATAGAACACAAATGGGAAATAAACAAAACCCAGTCTAGCAATACTTTCAATATCTGCAATATTGACAAAAACCAAGGTCCCTAGCAATGGCGCCAAAAACTTGTTGTGTCCGCAAATGCACAGATACTCGAAATAATAAAAAGATATCGAACCACAGAGACCTCGTTTGTCAAGAACTGAATAATTAATTTCTTACTAGCTAGGCAATTAGAAATATGAAAGTAAACTATCGAAGGCTGCACAAAGATATCAGAAAGAGAAACTGGGACTAGGGTTTCATTCACTTTGATTTTCATTACTAGATAGGAATAGAAGTTTGTCAGTCTAATTTCATTATGATAAAGATATAATTCACTTAATAAAGAAATCATCTCACTTTCGCGCAGACAATTTACTAGAACCAATCCTCACTTTCGTGCAAGATCTATTCGATTGTTAAATAAAAGTGAATCATCAAGAGGAAACTCAAGGATCACTTTCATGCATCCGAATCTAAACACAAGTTCTGCTTAAGGTTCTCCAACAATGCAATATTCAATTTCTTGCAATATCGTCATGTTTATTTCATTAACTCAATCCTAGATCAAATTATCAATTGTGGCATTAAACTACTAAAATTATGAAATAAGAACAAACCTAATTTCTTACGGTGAGTTCCTAACATTCAATTTTAGGGTTCCTAGTTCTCAAGCAAATCACCTTTCGGTCCTTATTGCGAAAACTCTAAAACATGCTTGATAATACGAATCTATGAAGAATTAAAGAGCAATCATCACATAAGCAGAATTATCATACTAAAATTATACATGACGAAATAATGAAAGATTTATCTAGTCATTAAGAAATTAAAGGGAATTACTTCCCCATGTCCCAAAGAAAGTTTAAGCTTGCATGGTACAAAGATAACAATAATCCATAGTTTAGAGTGATTGAAAATCGAGGAGAAAAGGGAAAACAACTTCACAGCACGGCTGTAATGAAAATTACAGTCGTAATTTTGGGCGATGAACAGTGTTGGCGGCGCCTCTTTCGTCGATTTCTCCTCCAATCGACCTCCTTCACTCTGGAACTTTTGGAATATCTTCTTCTCCTCCAAGCATAGCTTCCCTTCAAATTTCACAAGCGGAGATGCGTTGTACGCGTCACGGCGGCTAAACCTAGGGCGGCGGTGAGAATCACAATTTTTCTCTCGATATTGGATGAAAATCAGGGCTTTTACAGTAGTGCCATAATTTCAGCAATGTTCTCGGTACATAAATCATCTAGAATTATGGTACCATGAAATCCATTACGGCAGTGCCGTATTTTCGTCAAATCTCTCGGGCAATAAATCGACTCGAAATACAGCCTGTGAATTCCATTACAGCAGTGTTGTATTTTCTGTGAAATTACAGTACCGTGATTTCTTCTGTAAATGCAGTGAAATTACAGTACCATAATTTAGATTACGGTAGTGCCGTAATTTGGGTTTGAGCTCCAATTTTCTTGAATTTGACATGTAATCTGTTGGGGTATGCCCTTAAGGCTAATGTTTGAGGCCTTTGGGATTGTATCAGTATCATGTAATAAACTTTTGTGTTTATAATGGCATGGTTATTATTCAGGTTG